>JAWPHD010017042.1:0-46722 GCA_037043455.1 Cyrtodaria siliqua | reverse complement strand
GAAATTAATTCACAATAACGATATTAATTTCATTGATACCTCAACAATTCCACAATGTGAATCAAGTCATGAGATCACATGACCATAGACAGCAAAAAAGCTATCCTTAGCAAATTTTGAGTAGAATATAATTGCATAACGTTGCATAAAATACACCCGTTAGCAAGCACTAAAATAATTTTAAAACAATGACCTTACATAGAATGATGATGGAGCATAAATAATCAGTGTTGTTTTAGAACATGCATTTTTCAGTTTGTACGTTATTAGCTCTACTGATCAGAGATCAGCAGAGCTTATGCCGTGGTGCGGCGTCCGTCGTCAGTCTGTCCGTCTGTCCGTAAACTTTTATTTGTAGCGACTTCTCCTCTGAAACTACTGGATGGATATTCATGAAACTTTACAGAAATGTTGCCCATAAAGTCTAGTTGATCCTAGCAAAAATTCATGTTGATGTGAAATCCAAGATGGCCGCCAAAGCTAAAAATAGAGTTTTAAAATACAAGTTTGTAGCGACTTCTTCTTGAAAACTATAAGTGATATTGATATGGGACTTTTTCTAAAATGATCAGCATGACATGATGTTGATCCTAGTCAAAAATCGTTTTGATTCAACGTTAAACATGGCTGCCAGCGGCCATCTTTGTTTACATAGAGTTATATAGTAAAAACTTGTAGCGACTACTTCTCTGAAACTACTTGGCGGATTGTCATGAAACTTCACAGGAATGTTGCTCTTGATGTCTTATTGATCCTAGAAAAATTTCAGGTCAGCCGGAAATTCAAGATGGCCGTCACAGCTAAAAATAGATTTTTAAAAAATAAGTTTGTAGCGACTACTTCTTGAAAACTATAAGTGATATTGATATGGGACTTTTTCTAAAATGATCAGCATTACATGATGTTGATCCTAGTCAAAAATCGTTTTGATTCATCGTTAAACATGGCTGCCAGCGGCCATCTTTGTTTACATAGAGTTATATAGTAAAAACTTGTAGCGACTACTCCTCTGAAACTACTTGGCGGATTGTCATGAAACTTTACAGGAATGTTGCTCTTGATGTTTAATTGATCCTAGAAAAATTTCAGGTCGGCCGGAAATTCAAGATGGCCGTCACAGCTAAAAATAGATTTTTAAAAAATAAGTTTGTAGCGACTACTTCTTGAAAACTATAAGTGATATTGATATGGGACTTTTTCTAAAATGATCAGCATGACATGATGTAGATCCTTGTGGAAAATTATTTTGATTCGACGTTAAACATGGCTGCCAGTTGCCATCTTTGGTTACATAGAGTTATATAGTAAAAACTTGTAGCGACTACTCCTCTGAAACTACTTGGCGGATTGTCATGAAACTTCACAGGAATGTTGCTCTTGATGTCTAATTGATCCTAGAAAAATTTCAGGTCGGCCGGAAATTCAAGATGGCCGTCACAGCTAAAAATAGATTTTTAAAAAATAAGTTTGTAGAGACTACTTCTTGAAAACTATAAGTGATATTGATATGGGACTTTTTCTAAAATGATCAGCATGACATGATGTAGATCCTTGTGGAAAATTATTTTGATTCGACGTTAAACATGGCTGCCAGTGGCCATCTTTGGTTACATAGAGTTATATAGTAAAAACTTGTAGAGACTACTCCTCTGAAACTACTTGACGGATGTTCATGAAACTTCACAGGAATGTTGCTCTTGATGTCTAGTTGATCTTAGCAAAATTTCAGGTCGGCCGGAAATTCAAGATGGCCGCCACGGTTAAAAATAGATTTTCAAAAAACAAGTCTGTAGCGACTACTTCCTGAAATCAAAATCAATCAGTAGAGCTTCAAGGTCATTGACCTCTTGTTTTATAAAGAAATGAAGAAAAAAACAAAAAGACAGTCATCTTTGTTTCATTTGTCAAATTAAATTGATGTGAACTGGATCATGATATGCATGCCACACAACGTTGGCTTTCCAAACATTGACAAACTGCAACTCATTGCATGATTTAAAAGAAAGCAATCTAAAGAATTGTTCAATTTCTGTCTTACATGAATAGTTCAAACTGGTTATATCAAAATAATTAGAAACGAAAGTAGATACGCGCCAAATGTGGGGGATTAAAATATATAATATTAAAATAAAATACTATTTTATTCTGTTAGCTCTTCAAAAAGGAGATAAGCGAAATGGTGCGAAATGATTGTTTTACCCCCGCTTTCACAAAGTGAAGTGGGGGCTATATAGGAATCACGTTGTCCCCAACATACAGTCCCGTCGCGTCCCGTCACATTTTTGTCCCGTCGCGTCGCATCCTGGTGCGTAACACGTTTTTAATACTTGCATATCTCAAACATTTTTGCATGGATTGTTCCCTAACTTCATGTACACATAACAACTGATGACCTTATGCCCCTCTACATCACCCATCATTGATTGCCTGATTTATTAAAGAATTATGCCCTTTGTTTGACCTAGAATTTTCCACTCTAATATTGTATAATATTTTATTTTTCCTTATAATTTTATTAGAAATTAATTCACAATAACGATATTAATACATTTTTTCTCAAACATTTTCGAATTGATTGTTCCCAAACTTCAGGTACAACTAACAACTGATTTCCTTATGTCCTTCTACATCACAAATTGTTGATGCCTAATTTATTACAGAATCAAGGCCCTTTATTTGACTTCGAGTTTTTCACTCCATAATGAACTTCATGTGGCTTTCACTTTAACACTTTTCATGGAATGTTATTACAACTAACATACAATTCGCACATGATGATATGATGTGTCTCTGCGCACATTAATGGTTTTTCGATATTTTAGACATTTATTATTCTTGATTTTGCCCATCATCCGCTAGAGCAAAAAGCAGGGGTATTCATCACCTTCAGTGATAGTTTTAGTTGTTTACAAAACTTCGTGTGTTTATAACATTTTTCTTTGATGTCTTGGTGCTCGAGGTTGTATTTGTGTGTGTGATGAAGAAGGGTTTGGGGGTGTCTTGGTCCGGGTAGTGTGGGAGGCGGGCATGCTATCAGTTTGGGGGGCGGAGTTGAGGGTGTAAAAGCATACACAGACTCAGTTTACCATCTTGTGAAGGATTTCCTTATAATGGAAACCAGCAGTTAAACAGTCTCTATCACGTAACCCTAAACGTTGATTTGATATATTTAAAGGGATTGATGCACTATTTTCAAACACGATTAATTAAAAGGACTCTCAAAAACTTGAAAAAAGCTGAAAGAATTATTAAAATATCATGAAAAATAAAGGAGATGTGACCTATTGAAAATGTGCAATTAACATCCATGGAGGCGGCCATCTTTGAACGATGACGTCATCGCGCCTTTTTACCATATATGGCATATTGAGAAAATGTCCTTTAAAGCAACGAAAATCACTGCAAATTGATTAAAAATAGATATACAGATGTAAAATGTATAAATTTTATGCTTATTTTTCATATGCTGTGATTTTCTTTGCTTTAAAAGACATTTTGTCAATATTCCTTATATGGTAAAAAGGCGCGATAACGTCATCATTCAAAGATGGCCTCCTCCATTTATGTTTCTTTGCAATTTTCAATAGGTCATATCTCCTTTATTTCAATAAACTTCAGACCTGGTCTGATGAAAATGGTTTTAAATTTTCTAAATCTAAAACGTAATTGTATGCACTTTTGTCAACTTCGTAAACATCATGAAGACCCTCATCTAACACTGGATGGGTCACCAATACCAGTAGTGGATGAGACAAAATTCCTTGGTCTTATTTTCGACCGTAAATTAACGTTTATACCACACCTTAAATACTTGAAGGCCAAATGCCTTAAAGCTCTTAACTTACTTAAAGTTGTTGCAAACACTAATTGGGGAGCAGATCGAAAAGTCCTCTTGCGACTTTACAGATCTCTTATCAGATCCAAGCTGGACTACGGCTCAATAGTATATGGATCGACTCGCAAGTCGTACTTGCAGATGCTCGACCCTATACATAATCAAGGATTACGACTCGCCTTAGGTGCCTTTCATACATCACCAGCCGAAAGTCTATATGTTGAAGCCAATGAACCATCACTGTCTCACAGACGAGACAAATTAGCTCTTCAATACGCCATTAAATTAAAGTCTAACCCTTCAAACCCAACTTTCGATAATGTTTTTAATCCTAGTTGTGAACCTCTTTTTGATCGAAAACCGAAGGCCATTCGACCATTTGGTCTTCGTATTAAACCAAACTGAAATCGACCTAAATTTGGTTGCCAAGTACAAAGTACCACAAATTCCACCGTGGACTTTGGAAACTCCCAACAATTATTTTTGATCTTTGTAATAATAACAAATCCAGTACAGACCCTACTGTCTTTCAAAGCAAATTTAATGAAATTGAATCGAAATACTGTGACTTTCAACATATCTACACAGATGGCTCTAAAGATGGAGAGAAGGTAGCTGCAGCAGCTGTTGTTCACAAACACAGCATAAAGAGCCGCCTGCCTGACAAGGCCTCTATCTTTTCATCTGAACTTAAGGCAATTGAACTTGCCTTAAATTATATTCAGGAATCTGATGATGACCATTTTGTAATCTTTTCTGATTCCCTTTCATCTCTTCAAGCACTGGGTAATATGAAACATGATAACCCAGTTGTGCTTCAACTTTTAGAAAAGTACAATTCTCTTATAATTGATAATGTTATTATTTTCTGCTGGCTTCCAAGCCATGTAGGAATACGTGGTAATGATAGAGCTGATAGTGCTGCTAAGGCAGCATTATATTTACATATAACTAATACCAAATTACCTTATACTGATTTTAAAAGTTGTATTAACACATATATTCGTAACTCTTGGCAAGCCGCTTGGGATTTGTCAGTTAACAATAAACTCCATCCAATTAAACCGTTACTCGGAGAATGGCGTTCTTCTAGTAGACCCATTCGTCGAGAGGAAGTTGTCCTAGCCCGGTGCAGGATAGGGCATACACGTTATACTCATTTATATTTATTACAAGGTGAGCAATTACCGGAATGTATACCCTGCTTTGCACCGTTAACGGTCAAACACATCTTATTGGAATGTGTAGACTTTGATCCTATGCGTCAAAGGTACTACAATGTTAATACTATGAAAGAGTTATTTGATACTGTAGATTTTAGTCTTGTTTTAGATTTCCTGAAAGAGATCAGACTATATAAATCATTGTAATGTGTTCTTATATATATTTACTTGTTTATATACCCGTTGCCGGGCATTTATTGATTTACATACATAGTTTATATTACACCTTATCATCCCTTATTTTAATTTTATTTTTAATAGTTTTATCTTTATATATTTACATTAATTTTTAATTAATACTTCATTTTTCATATTTTTTTTGCGCACAATATGACCTATTTATGTGTCGACGTGCCATAAAACACCATTCATTCATTCATTCATTGTCAAGCCATTTTGATAATTCTTTCAGCTTTTTTCAAGTCTTTCAGAGCCCTTTTAAATAAATCATGTTTGAAAACAGTGCATCAACCCCTTTAAAGAAAATAAAGATACTAAAATAGTTTTTTTTCTTTTCAGGAATTCAAATTCTTGAGACCATCATCGTCGATATCAAAGTTCACGGCAAGAAAGGTTACAGACGTTAAAAAGGAGGACCAGTCAGATGTGGCGGCACAACGATACAAATATTTTGAAGATTACTCAGGACAGACAACCCCGTTTGATGTTCAGGCAGATCTGGATGATAAGGAAGATGTGTTCGCTGGTATCGGGGTAAATAAACAACGCTACTTGCAACATATAACAAAATTGGCGCGAATACAGGATATAACGCCAAACATGTGCTGAAAACGACGTAAGATACCATCCAAACAAACATAGATTGTATGTTGTGTTCTTTCTCTTCTGTCAGATAGTAATCTCACTACAGATGTACTGCACCAGTTATGATTGTTGATGATTTACGAATGTCTATCTTTTGCACTTGGTTTCACTCAACAGGTGTACCCTATCAGTGTGTTTTCTACCCTCTCTTCAGAATCTCTATTTGCCACATTCCCAATAACAAAAAGTATATTATGTTATGTTTTTTGTAAAAAACTAAAAAAAACTCAAGAACTGATTAAATTTAGCTCACTTGATAATTTGCATGATTCTCTTATTAACAATATCTCTGCCTGCTCCCTCAAAAAGCAGAACTTTTTAAATTTGGAAATTACATTATTTTTGTGTCCCCTGCATGGCAGACACTTGGGGATCACTTCATCTGTCGTCGTCCGTCCATAATACTTGAACCTGCAACCTGACCTTGGCGATAACTTGAGATGTATTTGACCTATGTTTGTTAAGCTTCATCTTATCTCAGGGAATATCGTTAGACTTGTCCAATAACTCTGACTTTCATTTTGGCAGAGTTTTAATATGCCCCCTTTCATAAAACTTTTACCTGTCCTAGCTCATAACTTTTAATAAGCACACGGCAGGCGACACAAGTGTTCCGTGTAACACACTACTTGCATTAGATTTTAGTCCTGCTGTTTAAATAAAACACCTTAATAATGCCTGCTGTGTTCAGGATAGTGACGAAGATGATGCCAGTGACAGCGACTCTGATGTGCCAGATGAACTCAAACAGGATTATATTGATGAACTCACCGGTGAAACACATTCCAGGTAATGCAATTTATCAAGCAGATATGCACATTTCCACCTGATAAAGGAGTGACCTAATACATTTTGCTTTATTAGGCAGTCTTACAAAGCAAAGTCAATTCAGATAACGTTATCTGATGTCATCTGATGTCATAAAACGGCATGAAGAAAAACAAAATGGCGGTGTCCTCTGTTAAATAGATAAAACTAGTAAACCATACAGAAAATACGGAAAATCTACGTAAAGAATATTATATCAATGCCTTTTACTATCAAGTTTATTAGGCTCAGCATGAAAATGCAAAATGGCTCGACTGAGCCTTGCCATTCTTGGTTTTGAGCCTTGCCATTCTTGGTTTTCTAAGCCTCGCCTTATAAACTTGATAATAAAAGGCACCAGCATAATATTCCCTATATATCATACTTGCTGTATAGAGGTCTCCAGATAAGCGGAGAATATCATGATGGCGTATGGCCTGTCGTAAGATTCAAAAGACGAGGCTTAGACAGCTTAGATCATGAGGCTGTTCAAAGCGATTCCTAGTTTGTATTTTTTCTGATAAATTTTATCAACTGTGTATTTTAGTTATTGTGTACATTAACGTAATATCTGGAATAAATGTTTGTTTCGCCACCAATTTGTTCTTTCTCTTCTTGACGTTTTATAATTGTGACGTCACCACAGTTATCAGTGCTTCTTGTAGGCTATGAAGGAGAAACACAGGGATATTCCTTTGAATAATTTTAAGACTAATAAAGAGAATAAAATTACGGATACAGTCTGAAAGTCGATCACCTTTGTGTAAGTCAACATACACCTTTGGGGCTATTCCATTAAAACATACCCAGGAACCCAGGAAGACAATTTAATAAGCATCTATGGGTGAACCCCATTTTCTAAAATTGTGTTCTTTAAATTCAATTTTGCATCCATCAGTGGGTGTTAAAATTCAAAACAGTCTTCATTGGGTCCCTTGTATGTTTAAATGGGATGGCCCTCATAGAATTACTTAAACATTTTTTAATCTGTTGAGTGTTCTTGAAAATTGACAGTTTGTCATGTGTTGACATTGTCATGTGTTGGCCTTGTCAGACAGAAATATCTGTTAAACTGTTGATGAAGATTTCAGGTTAATGTTCAAACTTTTTGTACATTTTTCAGACATGGTAAAAGAAAATTCTCCAGAAGTAGAAGTTTTCAAAAACATGTTTCCATAGTAACCAATACTTCACTGAACATCTTACGGGTCATAGGTAAGACATGTAATACGTTGTAACTAGTTAAATCACGAATTTTAGAAACTCAAATAGGCTGGTCTTACAGACACGAGTCCTATTGTATACTACTCAAAATTTGCTAAGGATCACTTTTATTCTTCCATATAATTTTATTAATTCACAATAACGATATTAATTTCATTGATACTTCAACAATTCCACAATTTGAATCAAGTCATGAGATCACATGACCATACACAGCCCTAAATAATTTCATGTAAAATAGAAATAATGCTATTTATTTAGACAGCAAAAAAGTGATCCTTAGCAAATTTTGAGTAGTATATATAATGAATGATATAATACGACAAGCTGTATGATAATGCTGAAAGATTAATGATAGTGAAAATGGAATGAAGTGTTATTGTAAATGAGTCAATATTGTCATTGTTATTTGGTAAACTAAAGTCTGTTCCTATTTCAGGGAAGTACATTCAGATGATGCGATTGTTGAAGCCTATAGCGTTTGATGTGATGACCTGTATGGCCCAGTTATTTGACTTCTACATGTATTCTGTAAGTTTTACAAGTATTATGTTACTTCTACAGGTGTTCTGTATTCTGTAAGTTCTAACGTATTATGTAAGTTCTACATGTAATCTGTGATTTCTACATATATTCTGTTAATTCTAATGTATTTTGTTAGTTCTAATTTATTATGTTAGTTCTAATGTATTCTGTACAGTCTACATGTATTTTGTGAATTCTAGTTTACATGTATTCTGTAAGTTCTAATGCATTATGTAAGTTCTACTGGTAATATGTAAGTTCCACATGTATTCTGTAAGTTTTACATGTAATCTGCATCTTTTACATGTATTTTGTAAGTTATACATGTATTATGTGACTATGTGTATTCTGTAAGTTCTACATGTATTCTATAAGTTCTAAAGTATTCTGTTAGTTCTAATGTATTATGTAAATTCTACTGTAAGTTCTACATGTATTCTGTAGGTTCTAAAGTATTCTGTTAGTTCTAATGTATTATGTAAATTCTACTGTAAGTTCTACATATATTCTGTACAGTCTACATGTATTCTGTAAGTTGTATGTAATGTGTAAGTTCACATGTATTCTGTAAGTTCTAATGCATTCTGTAAGTTCTACATGTAATATGTAAGTTCCACATGTATTCTGTAAGTTTTACATGTAATCTGCATCTTTTACATGTATTTTGTAAGTTCTACCTGTATTCTGTAACTTCTAAAGTATTCTGTTATTTCTACTGTAAGTTCTACTGTAAGTTTTACATGTATTCTATAAGTTCCACCTGTAATCTGTAAGTTCTACACATGTTATCTGGAAGTTCTACATGTATTCTATAATTTCCAAATGTAATCCTGTAATTTCTTATTTATCCTGCAAGTTCTGCTGTAAGTTTGCATGTAATCTTTGTGTCCACATGTAACCTGTAAGTTATCTGTAAGTTATACATGCAATCTGTAATTTCTTATGCAGACTGTAATTTCTGCTGCAAGTTATACATGTAATCTGTAAGTGTCCACATGTAATCCGTAAGTGTCCACATGTAAACTGTAAGTGTCCACATTTAATCTGTAAGTGTCCACATGTAATCCGTAAGTGTCCACATTTAATCTGTAAGTGTCCACATGTAATCCGTAAGTGTCCACATTTAATCTGTAAGTGTCCACATTTAATCTGTAAGTGTCCACATGTAATCCGTAAGTGTCCACATCTAATCTGTAAGTGTCCACATGTAATCTGTGAGTGTAATCAGTAAGTGTCCACATTTAATCTGTAAGTGTCCACATTTAATCTGTAAGTGTCCACATGTAATCTGTGAGTGTAGTCTGTAAGTGTCCACATTTAATCTGTAAGAGTCCACATGTAATCTGTAATTTCTTATGTGTCCTGTAAAGTAAAGAAGAAAAAACTTTTAAAGATGTTGAGCTTGTTTTATTATTTGTGTACAAATACAATAACCTTAACACACTAAGAAATGCCAGGTATGCACCTATCTTTTGTTTGAAACAATAGTATATACTGTAAGAGCTGTATAGCCAACCCCATACTGTTTAGTAATACTTGATATTGTCTGTTTTGCAGGTATATATCTTCTATGGAACAGACTTGGTAAGATATTGTTATTGATCTGATGTAAATGAAATAATCGTCAATTTATTTACACAGTTATTGTGCATTGTTTGCTTTAAACAAGGTTTTTATTTTAAATTGGTAGGATTGATGAGAAATTGAAATAAATTGATGCTGTCAAATGACTTGTTAATCATTCCATCAGTTGGGCACATTAAAGTATGAATACTCTCTTTTTATGCTCCTCAAAGGGAGAGCATATAGTTGCGGAAAACTACTAATGGGACCACAGTGTAAGTTCACGTAATGATAGAGAGCAAATAGAGAAAGTGCAGGACACAAGAACCATAACTCTGTCTTCATTTAAATTAGAGTTATTGCCCTTTGTAATTTATACTTATAATTCTTGTCCGGATCATAAATTAAGACTACTAATGGGACTGCAATGAAACTTCACACAATGATAAAGGACAATGAGAGAAAATGCAGAGCACTAGAACCATAAATATATCTTACATACAAATTAGAGTTATTGCCGTTTGTAATTTTATACTTATCAATATTAAGTAAATAGCAGTTCTGTATTATTTATTGAGGCTCGATATTAATGATCAATCAACTGTGTGCCAAGCTAACCAAACAAAGCTATAGCTTCCCACTAGACTAGTTTGTTCTTGGGAATAAGTGGAGCATATTGCTTGCATAATTCTTTGTCTTTATCATAGAATAATATTTACTAGTGTGGAGAGGTCTATAAGCTCTTGAGAAAGACCATTTGTGTGTGAGCTTGTGGGAAAACGTTTTGCTGATGTTTTTATGAAACTGATCTTTCCACTCAAAAACCATGATTTAACATGCAGATATATACTAAAGAAGCTGTTCTTCTTTACTCCGACTACTTTCAGTCCTTTATGGATGAGAGGGTGGTGAACTACCGTGTACGTACCACGCTACAGAGGATACATGAACACCTGATAGCAGAGCCCCAAGTTGGCCCTGTGGATGGAGGAGATCTGCATGAACACATGGTGGGTTCCTGTCTTAAATTTAAAACACTATAGAAAAGAGCATAAAATAAACACACCGATTCGAGGTGTCATACAGGAAAATGAACGAAGCTTTTATTAGGTAATCTAATTAGAGTCCTTGCTACTGAGAAAGCTGACAATGTCACTTATTACTTTCGTTCTTTTCATGTAGTAATTGGTGTGCTTGGGATCACTTATCAGTCTGTCCTTATTTTGCCATTTATGTTTTGTCTGATAGGTACAAGATCGTATCCCACCACCCCACCTGTCACCCATTGTAGATCTGCATAACCCACACAGAATGTTTGGTCTCGCAGAGAGAATCGTGGCTGCTGAATCGCTGTAAGTATCCCACCACCCCACCTTTCACCATTTGTAGATCAGCAAAATCCACACAGAATGTTTGGTCTCGCAGAGAGAATCGTTGCAGCAGAATCATTATTAAAGCACTTTTTTTTTTATTTTACATTTGCACGCTTAGATTATTTATAAACTGGTGTATCTCTTCAACTGCAGTTGAATAAATAGAGAATATTATGTCAGTGCCTTTTACTATCAAGTTTTTTAGATGAGGCTTGAAAAACAAAGAATGGCAAGGCTCTGCCGAGCCATTCTGCATGTTCGTCCCGATTCCAATACACTTGATGGTAAAAGGCACTGATACATATTCTTTTTATCATGTAGATTATCCTCATTTTCTGTATGGTTTACTAGTTTTATCTATTTAACAGAACGTTACACTTGTTGACAATGCCACCAAATTGCTTTTTCTTAATATTGTTACGTCAGATAACATTGCGTAAAATACATGCCGAATGTTTCTGAATTGATTTTGCTTTATTAGTTGATGCCTACACACAACTCGTGCATTTGTTTGTTTGAATGATGTTTTACATAATTTTTAGCACATGTTAGACCAGATATGATGGTTGATTTTTTTGTGGTAGAGGCAGACCACCCACTTTTTCCTACTAAGGTAGAACTAGTAGTGTATACCTCCCTCCATTCATAAGAATTGACACTTTCTCATTTGACAAATCGAGCTCCCAATGAGATTCAAACAGGCAGCAGTGAGAGGCGGGAAAGTTTTAGACACAGCGTCTTTCCTATCCCGGCCAAGGTTGCAGTACAACAGGTACATACACACATCCATGTAGTTGTTTAACTGTTAAAGTAATGTTCTCTATTTTACATAGTGTTCCTGGCAGGGCAGCTAGAGTTTATACCGCACGTGAAATAATGACACTACACAACACTTACACACATCCATGTTTTTTTTTTATAATAACTGATGTTCTATATTTCCCAGTATTCTTGGCATGGCAGATAGTTTCGGCAGATAGTTTCTACCGATAGCTTTACCGCCACACTTGAAAGTAAATATTTCACACAACACGTGCATAATTTGCGCATACCCATGTAGTTGTTCTACTCTTTAACATTTATTTTCCCAGAGTGTTTCTGGCAGAGCAGATGGAGTTTCTACAGCCCCACCTAGAAGTAATCATTCCACAGAACAAGAAAGCATTCCTACAACAGTTCTACTCACAGGTGAGTGAATATTAGACATTCCTTCTGTGATCTGGCAAAATAAATCTACTGCAAAATAAGAAGTCAACAAGAGGAGTTTTGATTTCATTACTCTGTCAATACTTGTCTATTACTTTATAAATATTTAATTTTAAAATATGTTAGTTCGCTTAAAGGCTGTGGCGTTATCGTAACAGCAGATTCAAGTGAAACATTCCTACTTTTATACGTCCGTTTATCGTTTATACATCCTTTTAAAAACGGGATATATTATAGTATATGGTTGTCCGTTCGTCCGTCGGTCCATCTGTTGATAATTACGTATTCCGCACGATGGCTTTCAATAATACCCACCCTCTTGAAACTTCATAGCTACATTGCCCTTGGTGAGATGAGGAAGAAAGCCTACAGTAGGCCCTCAATCTGGAGCATGTCCGTCTTACCTGCAAATATAATTTGAGTGTGGGCTTAAGTTCATTTCAAAACATCTTGTTTTTTATTGTTTAGTAAATATTCTATAATGGAAGTTGTGTAATGGTTGTCAACCTAATCATTTTGTGTTTTATAAGTGAAAAATTACAGGTAATGCAGCTTTAAGTAGAAAGCAGATTATTTCCAAAATTAACCAAATTCGGATTTTAACATTGTTTGTTGTACCAATTGTTTTAAAGTTACACTATTTAACATCATCGAGTTATTCTATATGTTTTCTTTACAGACTGTAAACATGGCAGCAGAATTACGTAAGCCAGTATACTGGGCCGTGTCCACCCGGATGATCAGCTACGATATAGTCCTACAGCAAATGTCGACGGTCAAGTGGGATATAAAGGAGATCATGTCACAACATAACCCTTACATTGACGTCCTGATCAAGGTGGGTATTTGCCTGATACTGCTTCTAGGTCACGGACTTGTTACTGCTACTACTCTGTTTTAATAGTCATATCCACATGTCTTCGCCATTTTTAAACGCCTTTGACAGGACGTATTATGTGATTATGTACAAAGGGCGGCAGGCAATGTAGTGTCTGCTCCATAACTGGAGTAATTTTAATCCAATCTTGATGAAACTTGGACACAATGTTTATGGACACAATAGCTCTGTCAATTTCGATAACCAATGCTGTTGCTCATGAAACAGGAGTTATGGTGCTTGGACTGTCAAAAATTTACGGTGTCTGCTCCATAACTGGAGTAATTTTAATAAAATATGAAATTTGGACACAATGTTTATGGCCACAATAGCTTGGTCAAGTCCAATAATCAACGCTATTGCTCAAGAAATACCGGAGTTATGTCCCGTTATGTTGGTTTGCCGGTAGGTAGAACGTTGATAACAAATCTTCCCGCTACTCTACATCTGAGGTAGTATCGGTGGCCTCGTTGTTAACAAATGTTACCATCGGTGGCCATTGTTAACCGACACGGTTGCCAATGGGAAAACCCTGAACGCACCCAATGTGTAACGATTATTTGTTTAGTAACATTTTGTATTTTACTAAATCCTTTTGAGGAAGGAACATTTGGGACCAAGGGCTTCATGGTTGCCGTTGAGGGTGCAGCAACCAAAATTTATTGATTTGATGTACTAAAGAATTTTGAATTTATTTAATGGTAAGTGTAAGGGGATGGTATTAAAAATACCTTAGCATCTTCACTTTCTCTTTCGTTTGCTGAAAACAATTTATTAAAAAATTATGTTAACAAATGTTGCTACAAGATGAAAAATAAAGCGGTCGTTTGTTTCCATACCAAAATTATGCCATTTCAGGCCTTCACCAGTTTTAACAATCAACTATCAGACCTGTGTAGACACTTGCCGGTTCCCCGTGCCACATACGACCATTTGTGGGACCAGATCATCAGAATAGCTGGCAGAACATTTGTTGAGGGATACTCCAACGCCAAGAAATGCAGTATAGAGGGCCGGGCCCTGATGCAGCTGGATTACCAACAGTACCTGAAAAATGTGGAAAAACTTATTGATATAAGGTGCGAACTTGAGATCACCCATAGTTGGCTACTATACCTTCTAGTCTCTTACCACTTGTAAGAGAGAATCTGTCGATTCTTACGGATATGGCAGGAGGTATACAGTACTGGTTCTACCCAGGAATTAGTGTGTGGTCTGCCTCTACAACAATCACCGGTCGTACATAGCCTAAAATGTGCTGAAAAAATGATGTTAAACACCAAACAAACTTATTTTTATGCAGTGAATTTATCTGTTAACAGCTGTGCTGAATCAAACACAAATTGAATCGAGTCTTTGATACTTTTTGTCAATTTGTCTGGGATTTGGAAAAGTTTAAACATGCAAAAACTTAATAAAAAAATTTTTTTAAATCATTTAATGTTTGAATTCGCAATGCGGCCTTCACACCACTCTTGGTGCTTCACTTGTTTATACTTTCAATAAGAAATGTTTGATCCTAAAGGAAAGTTAGCGGTAAACCAATTCCTCATTTTAGGTGCAGCCACAGGTCTTGTACCAAACAATAAATGTCAGAGCACCTCAAGTTTCTTTGATGTTTATATTTTTCACTAATTTAGTTTAAACTTATTTATTTTACATCGGAAATTATTTTAATCACACTTGATGTCTTCCTGGGTTGAACCAGTTCTAAGCAAATGCAGATAAAGTGCCTTGCTCAGGGACACAGCACATATTGTCATGGCTGGGATCGAACCCATGACGCTCTACCACTAGACCACAACACTCCACAGAATTTCACTAATTTATTTGCTCATTGTTAATGGTATTGAATCACAGAGCAGTTTGATAAAACCATTAATTTACTTTTTGTTGTTCTAGACCTATACCAGATCGTGAGTATGTAGAAGGATACATCAAGGCATATTATCTTCCAGAGAACCAGCTGGAGGCCTGGTTACCTGAACACAGGGTAAGGCAATATGACTTGCCAATCATGCATGCTTCTATCAGTGTTTCACATGATTGTATTCACAGTTTTAATTAGCGTTGCTTTCAATCACTGCTCTTTGCTTGGCTGGACATGTGAACATGACAGTTTGGTCAACACATTTATCAACCAGGAAAACCTAAAAAATTATTTATTTTCTAATATTAGAAGAAGGTAGCGAGATAAGTATCACTGCATATTTTTGGTTAATAATTTAACCAATCCGCCATTAGTCTCGATCATCCAGACCTCTAGCAAGACCTCTCCAAGACGTTCATACAATAGTAAAGCTTCTTTAAAAAATTTAATTTTTTGACATCAGCACGAGGTCATGCCGAAAAACTGGTATGATCGCTCATTGGTCAACGTCGGTTTGTTATGAGAAACACTCCCAGCGTCAGGTCGGCGTCAAAAGTTGCATGATGTTACACGCAAAGTGATGCAATATGTTTCAGACAACTTTGGCGGATCCAGATTAATGCTATAAATTAACTTTTAAGCATTTTTTTATAAATATGAATTATATTAATTTATCAGAAATTGCAAAAAAAAGTTCATTGCATATTTCAAAAGGACGTACACACATCACATTGAACTAATATTGCGCGTAATGAAATGCGTACTTTGATGTGGTCAGCATGTCGTGTCATAGATAGTAAATTTTGACATTTGGCGGCGTCTATCAGTCAAAATGTTTTATGAACGAGTCCATAAGCTCGAATAAGGGCAAAATTCACAAAGAAAGGTAACAACATCCAGAGGATTCTTGAAGTAAGATGAGGGTAATCTTTGATACCTTAGTTGAGGAATGGTGAGAGAGCACATTAGAGTGTCCGTCTGTCCCGAAAAGCTTGTGTCTATCTTTTCCCACAGTTTCAATGGATTATTTTGAAACTTTACAGAATGCTTACCTATGATGTCAAGATCTATGCCCCAACCACCGAATGGTGAGAGGTCATACAGCGTTAACAGTGTCCATCCGTCCTTCCCAAAATATTTCTGTGTCTGGTCTTCTCCCACAGTTTTCAATACTTTACTTACCTATGATGTCAAGATGTGCATATCAATTTGGTGTTAAAATCGACCTTGTATTACCAGAGTTACGGCCCTTTTTTCGTCAATTTACGTTAAAATATCTTGTGTGTCTATCTCCTCCCATAGTTTTCAACCGATTATTTCGAAGCTTTACAGGATGCTTAACTATGATACCAAGATGCGCATATTGAGCTGGTGTTAAAATCGACCTTGTGTTACCTGAGTTACAACCCATTATTTCCTAAACTTTTCTGTTTTCCGAGAATTGTGTCAGTGTCACATTTCTAGTTTCTTGAGGCATCTTTAAGTAATGGATGAGTTGCTAAACATTACATTCTTATATTTTAGGAGTACTCGATAAAGCAGCTGTTAGCACTGGTCAGTGCTGTGGACCATCTTAACAGGAAAGCCAAGCAGCGACTAGTCAACATGCTGGAGGAAATAGAGAAACCACGGAGATGATATTGGCACATGTTGGAGAGCGAGGAAGAAAACAATAACAATATGTTGGCAGAAAAGAATGATCGTGCTTCCAGCGAACAATGGAGTGTTTACAATAGAATTTGCAGGACCTCTGCAGTTCTGCAGGTGTGCAGTTCTGCAAGTGAACGGTTTTTTGGCCCATTCTGCATATTTCTGTCTAAATGGAGGATTGGCCTGGAATGTTCATTCCTTTTGGCACAATATAACCTTTTTGTGTTGGTACATTACACAAACTGTATGTCATCTGCATCAAAGGTTTTCGATTCTGCAAAAGATGTCAAATATGTCATTCCGTATTATTATGTCACACTGTGATTATATCAGCATACACTGTGATATGTTGTCATATACCATGTTTTGCTAAACATGTTTATTCTGATGTATTTAATATGTATATATTGTATATAAACTATTACTAATGATTCTTTAAATATATGTATAATAAATATGATTAAAGATACACACTTGTTTGTTTATGTTAATATTCCAGCAGTTTTAGACTATATGAGCAAAAGATGTATACCATTTCTTGCCTAACCAAATAGTGATCTCAAGGACAGATATAATCGAATGCCTACACTGGACAGTTGCATACATGCCTCAGTCAGGTCTGACTTATCTGAACTGTCTCAATCATGTATGTGTATGCCCACAGACTTCTCTAGCCTGCCTCAGTCAGATACGTGGATGGCCACAGATGTGTCTGGCCTGCCTCAGTCAGACATGTACATGCCCAGATGTATCTCGCCTGCCTCAGTCGGACATGTACATGCCCAGATGTGTCTGGCCTGCCTCAGTCGGACATGTACATGCCCAGATGTGTCTGACCTGCCTCAGTCCGACATGTACATGCCCAGACGTGTCTGGCCTGCCTCAGTTGGACATGTACATGCCCAGACATGTCTGGCCTGCCTCAGTCGGACATGTACATGCCCAGATGTGTCTGGCCTGCCTCAGTCAGACATGTACATGCCCACAAACGTGTCTGGCCTGCCTCAGTGAGACATGTACATGCCCAGATGTGTCCGGCCTGCCTCAGTCGGACATGTACATGCCTGCCTCAGTCGGACATGTACATGCCCAGACATGTCTGGCCTGCCTCAGTCGGACATGTACATGCCCAGATGTGTCTGGCCTGCCTCAGTCAGACATGTACATGCTCACAAACGTGTCTGGCCTGCCTCAGTGAGACATACATGCCCAGATTTGTCCGGCCTGCCTCAGTCGAACATGTACATGCCCACAAACGTGTCTGGCCTGCCTCAGTGAGACATGTACATGCCCAGATGTGTCTGGCCTGCCTCAGTGAGACATGTACATGCCCAGATGTGTCTGGCCTGTCTCAGTCAAATGTACATGCTCATGTGTCTGGCCTGCCTCTGTCGGACATGTACATGCCCAAAAACGTGTCTAGCCTGCCTCAGTCGGACATGTACATGCCCACAAACATGTCTGGCCTGCCTCAGTGCCCACATACGGGTCTGGCCTGCCTCAGTCGGACATGAACATGCCCACAAACATGTCTGGCCTGCCTCAGTCGGACATGTACATGCCCAGATGTGTCTAACCTGCCTCAGTCGGACATGTACATGCCCAGATGTGTCTGGCCTGCCTCAGTCGGACATGTACATGCCCACAAACGTGTCTGGCCTGCCTCAGTCAGACATGTACATGCCCAGACATGTCTGGCCTGCCTCAGTCACATGTACATGCTCAGACGTGTCTGGCCTGCCTCAGTCAAACGTACATGTTCAGATGTGTCTGGCCTGCCTCAGTCAGACGTACATGCCCAGATGTGTCTGGCCTGCCTCAGTCAAACGTACATGCCCAGATGTGTCTGGCCTGCCTCAGTCAAATGTACATGCCTAGATGTGTCTGGCCTGCCTCAGTCAGACATGTACATGCCCAGACATGTCTGGCCTGCCTCAATCAAATGTACATGCTCAGACGTGTCTGGCCTGCCTCAGTCAAATGTACATGCTCAGATGTGTCTGGCCTACCTCAGTCAGACTGTAGACATGTGCATGGTCTGCCTCAGTCAGACGTGTATCTGCCCACAGACGTGTCTGGTCTGCCTCAGTCAGGTATTTTCATGACCACAAACGTGTCTGGTCTGCCTCAGTCAGACATGTACATGCCCACAGACGTGTCTGGCCTGCCTGTCAGACTAGACATGTGCATGCCCTGCCTCAGTCAGGTATTTTCATGTCCACAAACGCCAAACATTTGCGTGTCCACAGACAGGAATTGCCTTACTCTTACGTCAGGCTCCTAGAGAGCGACTGGTAACAGTAGATTCAGATAATGCCCTACTTTTATAACTTAAGCTCTTAGTGAGCGAGAGGTAACTGGATTCATGAATTGCCCTACACTAACAACTTAAGCTCTTAGAGAGCCAGAGGTAACAGATTCATGAATTGCCCTTAACTTACAACTTCAGCTCCAAGAGAATGCGAGGTAATCGAGGATTCGTGAACTGCCCTATTCTTACAACTTCAGCTCCTAGTGAGTGAGAGGTAACAGAAGATTCATGAA
The DNA here is from genome assembly GCA_037043455.1 of Cyrtodaria siliqua. NCBI lineage: Eukaryota > Metazoa > Mollusca > Bivalvia > Adapedonta > Hiatellidae > Cyrtodaria > Cyrtodaria siliqua. The sequence continues at coordinate 27,200 of JAWPHD010017042.1, read as the reverse complement.
TTGCCCCACTCTTAAAAATTAAGCTCCTAGAGAGCGAGAGGTAACAGTGGATTCGTGAATTGCCCCTGTCTTACAACTTATAAGCTCTTAGTGAGCGAGAGGTAACAGTGGATTCAGTAATTGTCCTACTCTTACAACTTAAGCTCTTAGTGAGCGAGAGGTAAAATAGCATTCAGGAATTTCCATACTCTTACAACTTAAGCTCTTAGTGAGCGAGAGGTAACAGTGGATTCAGAAATTGTCCTACTCTTACAACTTAAGCTCCTAGAGAGTGAGAGGTAACAGTGTGTTCCGGAATTGCCCCACTCTTACAACTTGGCTCATAGAGAGCGAGAGGTAACAGAGGATTCAGGAATTGCCCTACACTTACAACTTAGCTTATCAAGAGCGAGAGGTAACAGTGGATTCATGAATTGCACCAAAAATTATAACTTAGCTTATCAAGAGCGAGAGGTAACAGTGGATTCATAAATTGCCCCACAACTTATAAGCTCTTAGTGAGCGAGAGGTAACAGAGTATTCAGGAATTGCCCTACACTTACAACTTAGCTTATCAAGAGCGAGAGGTAACAGTGGATTCATAAATTGCCCCACTCTTACAACTTAGCTCATAGAGAGCGAGAGGTAACAGAGGATTCAGGAATTGCCCTACACTTACAACTTAGCTTATCAAGAGCGAGATGTAACAGTGGATTCATGAATTGCCCACTCTTACAACTTAAGCTCCTAGTGAGCGAGAGGTAACAGAGGTAATTGCCCCACTCTTACAACTTAGCTCATAGAGAGCAAGGGTAACAGTGGATTCATGAATTGCCCCACGCTTACAACTTAAGCTCTTAGTGAGAGAGAGGTAACAGTGAATTCATGAATTGCCCCACTCTTACAACTTAAGCTCCTAGAGAGCGAGAGGTAACAGTGGATTCGTGAATTCCCCCACTCTTACAACTTAAGCTCTTAGACAGCGAGAGGTAACAGTGGATTCAGGAATTGCCATTCACTTACAACTTAAGCTCCTAGAGAGAGGTAATGGTGGATTCAGGAACTGCCCTTCACTTACAACTTAAGTTGAGAGTGAGGTGTAATGGTGTATTCATGAATTGCCATACACTTAAAACTTAAGCTCCTTGAGAGTGAGAGGTAACAGTAGATTCAGGAACTGCCCTACACTTACAACTTAAGCTCTTAGTGAGCGATGGGTAACAGTGGATTCATGAATTGTCCTACACTAAGAACTTAAGCTCCTAGAGAGCCAGAGGTAAAGGATTCATGAATTGCCCTTACTTACAACTTCAGCTCCTAGAGAATGCAGGGTAATGGAGGATTCAGGAACTGCCCTACTCTTACAACTTCAGCTTCTAATGAGTGAGATGTAACAGAGGTTTCGTGAATTGCCCCACTCTTACAGCTTAAGCTCTTAGTGAGCGAGAGGTAACAGTGGACTCAGGAATTGTCCTACTCTACTTAAGCTCTGAGTGAGCGAGAGGTAAAATACGATTCAGGAATGTCCATACTCTTACAACTTAAGCTCTTAGTGAGCGAGAGGTAACAGTGGATTCAGGAATTGTCCTACTCTTACAACTTAAGCTCTTAGTGAGCGAGAGGTAAAATAGCATTCAGGAATTTCCATACTCTTACAACTTAAGCTCTTAGTGAGCGAGAGGTAACAGTGGATTCAGAAATTGTCCTACTCTTACAACTTAAGCTCCTAGAGAGTGAGAGGTAACAGTGTGTTCCGGAATTGCCCCACTCTTACAACTTGGCTCATAGAGAGCGAGAGGTAACAGAGGATTCAGGAATTGCCCTACACTTACAACTTAGCTTATCAAGAGCGAGAGGTAACAGTGGATTCATGAATTGCACCAAAAATTATAACTTAGCTTATCAAGAGCGAGAGGTAACAGTGGATTCATAAATTGCCCCACAACTTATAAGCTCTTAGTGAGCGAGAGGTAACAGAGTATTCAGGAATTGCCCTACACTTACAACTTAGCTTATCAAGAGCGAGAGGTAACAGTGGATTCATAAATTGCCCCACTCTTACAACTTAGCTCATAGAGAGCGAGAGGTAACAGAGGATTCAGGAATTGCCCTACACTTACAACTTAGCTTATCAAGAGCGAGATGTAACAGTGGATTCATGAATTGCCCACTCTTACAACTTAAGCTCCTAGTGAGCGAGAGGTAACAGAGGTAATTGCCCCACTCTTACAACTTAGCTCATAGAGAGCAAGAGGTAACAGTGGATTCATGAATTGCCCCACGCTTACAACTTAAGCTCTTAGTGAGAGAGAGGTAACAGTGAATTCATGAATTGCCCCACTCTTACAACTTAAGCTCCTAGAGAGCGAGAGGTAACAGTGGATTCGTGAATTCCCCCACTCTTACAACTTAAGCTCTTAGACAGCGAGAGGTAACAGTGGATTCAGGAATTGCCATTCACTTACAACTTAAGCTCCTAGAGAGAGGTAATGGTGGATTCAGGAACTGCCCTTCACTTACAACTTAAGTTGAGAGTGAGGTGTAATGGTGTATTCATGAATTGCCATACACTTAAAACTTAAGCTCCTTGAGAATGAGAGGTAACAGTAGATTCAGGAACTGCCCTACACTTACAACTTAAGCTCTTAGTGAGCGATGGGTAACAGTGGATTCATGAATTGTCCTACACTAAGAACTTAAGCTCCTAGAGAGCCAGAGGTAAAGGATTCATGAATTGCCCTTACTTACAACTTCAGCTCCTAGAGAATGCAGGGTAATGGAGGATTCAGGAACTGCCCTACTCTTACAACTTCAGCTTCTAGTGAGTGAGATGTAACAGAGGTTTCGTGAATTGCCCCACTCTTACAGCTTAAGCTCTTAGTGAGCGAGAGGTAACAGTGGACTCAGGAATTGTCCTACTCTACTTAAGCTCTTAGTGAGCGAGAGGTAAAATACGATTCAGGAATGTCCATACTCTTACAACTTAAGCTCTTAGTGAGCGAGAGGTAACAGTGGATTCAGGAATTGTCCTACTCTTACAACTTAAGCTCTTAGAGAGGGAGAGGTAAAAGAGGATTCAGGAATTGCCCTACTCGTACAACTTAAGCTCTTAGTGAGCGATAGGTAACAGAGGATTCATGAATTGTCCCACTAGTATAACTTAAGCTCCTAGAGGGCGAGAGGTAACAGTGGGTTCATGAATTGCCCCACACTTACAACTTAAGCTCTTAGAGAGTGAGTGGTAACAATGGATTCAGGAATTGCCTCACTCGTATAACTTAAGCTCCTAGAGGGCGAGAGGTAACAGTGGATTCATGAATTGCCCCCACGCTTACAAGTTAAGCTCTTAGAGAGCGAGTGATAACAATGGATTCAGGAATTGCCCCACTCGTATAACTTAAGCTCCTAGAGGGCGAGAGGTAACAGTGGATTCATGAATTGCCCCACGCTTTCAACCTAACCCCTTAGAGAGCGAGTGGTAACAATGGATTCAGGAATTGCCCCACTCTTACAACTTAAGCTCTTAGTGAGCGAGACGTAACAGTGGATTCAGGAATTGTCCTACTCTTATAACTTAAGCTCTTAGAGACAAAGAGGTAAAAGAGGATTCAGGAATTGCCCTACTTTTACACCTTAAGCTCTTAGTGAGGGAGAGGTAACAGAGGATTCGCGAATTGCCCCCACTCTTATAACTTAAGCTCCTAGAGGGTGAGAGGTAACAGTGGATTCATGAATTGCCCCATGCTTACAACTTAAGCTCTTAGTGAGCGAGAGGTAACAGAGGATTCATGAATTGCCCCACTCTTATAACTTAAGATCCTAGAGGGCGAGAGGTAACAGTGGATTCATGAATTGCCCCTAGCTTACAACTTAAGCTCTTAGAGAGCGAATGGTAACAATGGATTCATGAATTGCCTCACTTTTACACCTTAAGCTCCTAAAGAGTGAGAGGTAACAGTGGATTCAGTAATTGCCCCACTCTTACAACTTAAGCTCCTAGTGAGCGAGAAGTAACAGAGGATTCAGTAATTGCCCCACTCTTACAACTTAGCTCATAAAGAGCGAGAGGTAACAGTGGATTCATGAATTGCCCCACTCCTACAACTTAGCTCATAACGAGCGAGAGGTAACAGAGGATTCAATAATTGCCCCACTCTTACAACTTAAGCTCTTAGAGAGCGAGTGGTAACAATGGATTCATGAATTACCTCACTTTTACACTTTAAGCTCCTAAAGAGTGAGAGGTAACAGTGGATACAGTAATTTCCCCACTCTTACAACTTAAGCTCCTAGTGAGCGAGAGGTAACAGAGGATTCAGTAATTGCCCCACTCTTACAACTTAGCTCATTTAGAGCGAGAGGTAACAGAGGATTCAATAATTGCCCCACTCTTACAACTTAGCTCACAAAGAGCGATAGGTAACAGTGGATTCATGAATAGCCCACGTTTACACCTTAAGCTCCTAGTGAGCGAGATGTAACAGAGGATTCAGTAATTTCCCCACTCTTACAACATACCTCACAAAGAGCGAGGGTAACGGAGGATTCGGTAATTGCCCCACTCTTACAACTTAGCTCATAGAGAGCGAGAGGTAACGGAGGATTCAGTAATTGCCCCACACTTACAACTTAGCTCATAGAGAGCGAGAGGTAACAGAGGATTCAGGAATTGCCCTACACTTACAACTTAGCTCATAGAGAGCGAGAGGTAACAGGGGATTCAGGAATTGTCCTACACTTACAACTTAGCTCATGGAGAGGGAGATGTGAGAGAGGATTCATGAATTGCCCCACTCTTATAACTTAAGCTCTTAGAGAGCGAGTGGTAACAGAGGATTCAGTAATTGCCCCACTCTTACAACTTAAGCTCTTCGAGAGCGAGGGGTAACAGAGGTTTCAGTAATTGCCCCACTCTTACAACTTAGCTCATAGAGAGCGAGAGGTAACAGAGGATTCAGTAATTGCCCCACTCTTACAACTAAGCTCATAGAGAGCGAGAGGTAACAGAAGATTCAGTAATTGCCCCACTCTTACAACTTAGCTCATAGAGAGCGAGAGGTAACAGAGGATTCATGAATATCCCTACTCTTACAACTTAAGCTCTTAGCGAGCGAGAGGTAACAGGGGATTCTGGAATTGCCCTACACTTACAACTTAGCTTATCAAGAGCGACAGGTAACAGTGGATTCATGAATTGCCCCACTCTTACAACTTAGCTCATAGATAGCAAGAGGTAACAGAGGATTCAGGAATTGCCCTACACTTACAACTTAGCTTATCAAGAGCGAGAGGTAACATTGGATTCATGAATTGCCCCACTCTTACAACTTAAGCTCCTAGTGAGCGAGAAGTAACAGAGGATTCAGTAATTGCCCCACTCTTACAACTTAGCTCATAAAGGGTGGGAGGTAACAGTGGATTCATGAATTGCCCCACTCCTACAACTTAGCTCATAACGAGCGAGAGGTAACAGAGGATTCAATAATTGCCCCACTCTTACAACTTAAGCTCTTAGAGAGCGAGAGGTAACAGTGGATTCATGAATTGCCCCACGCTTACAACTTAGGCTCTTAGAGAGCGAGTGGTAACAATGGATTCATGAATTACCTCACTTTTACACTTTAAGCTCCTAAAGAGTGAGAGGTAACAGTGGATACAGTAATTTCCCCACTCTTACAACTTAAGCTCCTAGTGAGCGAGAGGTAACAGAGGATTCAGTAATTGCCCCACTCTTACAACTTAGCTCATATAGAGCGAGAGGTAACAGAGGATTCAATAATTGCCCCACTCTTACAACTTAGCTCACAAAGAGCGATAGGTAACAGTGGATTCATGAATAGCCCACGTTTACACCTTAAGCTCCTAGTGAGCGAGATGTAACAGAGGATTCAGTAATTGCCCCACTCTTACAACATCCTCATAAAGAGCGAGGGTAACGGAGGATTCAGTAATTGCCCCACTCTTACAACTTAGCTCATAGAGAGCGAGAGGTAACGGAGGATTCAGTAATTGCCCCACACTTACAACTTAGCTCATAGAGAGCGAGAGGTAACAGAGGATTCAGGAATTGCCCTACACTTACAACTTAGCTCATAGAGAGCGAGAGGTAACAGGGGATTCAGGAATTGTCCTACACTTACAACTTAGCTCATAGAGAGGGAGATGTGAGAGAGGATTCATGAATTGCCCCACTCTTATAACTTAAGCTCTTAGAGAGCGAGTGGTAACAGAGGATTCAGTAATTGCCCCACTCTTACAACTTAAGCTCTTCGAGAGCGAGGGGTAACAGAGGTTTCAGTAATTGCCCCACTCTTACAACTTAGCTCATAGAGAGCGAGAGGTAACAGAGGATTCAGTAATTGCCCCACTCTTACAACTTAGCTCATAGAGAGCGAGAGGTAACAGAAGATTCAGTAATTGCCCCACTCTTACAACTTAGCTCATAGAGAGCGAGAGGTAACAGAGGATTCATGAATTTCCCTACTCTTACAATTTAAGCTCTTAGCGAGCGAGAGGTAACAGGGGATTCTGGAATTGCCCTACACTTACAACTTAGCTTATCAAGAGCGACAGGTAACAGTGGATTCATGAATTGCCCCACTCTTACAACTTAGCTCATAGATAGCGAGAGGTAACAGAGGATTCAGGAATTGCCCTACACTTACAACTTAGCTTATCAAGAGCGAGAGGTAACATTGGATTCATGAATTGCCCCACTCTTACAACATAAGCTCCTAGTGAGCGAGAGGTAACAGAGGTAATTGCCCCACTCTTACAACTTAGCTCATAGAGAGCAAGAGGTAACAGAGGATTCAGGAATTGCCCCATTCTTACAACTTAGCTCATAAAGAGTGATAGGTAACAGAGGATTCAGGAATTGCCCTTCTGTTACAAATTAATCTCTTAGAGAGTGAGAGGTAACAGAGGATTCATGAATTGCCCCACTCTTACAACTTAAGCTCTTAGAAAGCGAGTGGTAACAATGGATTCAGGAATGGCCCCTCTCTTACAACGTAAACTCCTAGAGAGTGAGAGGTAACAGGGGATTCAGGAATTGTCCAACACTTACAACTTAGCTCATAGAGAGGGAGATGTAACAGAGGATTCATGAATTGCCCCACTCTTATAACTTAAGCTCTTAGAGAGCGAGTGGTAACAGAGGATTCAGTAATTGCCCCACTCTTACAACTTAAGCTCTTCGAGAGGGAGGGGTAACAGAGGATTCAGTAATTGCCCCACTCTTACAACTTAGCTCATAGAGAGCGAGAGGTAACAGAGGATTCAGTAATTGCCCCACTCTTACTCTTACAACTTAGCTCATAGAGAGCGAGAGGTAACAGAAGATTCAGTAATTGCCCCACTCTTACAACTTAGCTCATAGAGAGCGAGAGGTAACAGAGGATTCTGGAATTGCCCTTCACTTACAACTTGGCTTATCAAGAGCGACAGGTAACAGTGGATTCATGAATTGCCCCACTCTTACAACTTAGCTCATAGAGAATGAGAGGTAACAGAGGATTCAGGAATTGCTCTACACTTACAACTTAGCTTATCAAGAACGAGAGGTAACATTGGATTCATGAATTGCCCCACTCTTACAACTTAAGCTCCTAGTGAGCGAGTGGTAACAGAGGTAATTGGCCCACTCTTACAACTTAGCTCATAGAGAGCAAGAGGTAACAGAGGATTCAGGAATTGCCCTTCTGTTACAACTTAAGCTCTTAGAGAGTGAGAGGTAACAGAGGATTCATGAATTGCCCCACTCTTACAACTTAAGCTCTTAGAAAGCGAGTGGTAACAATGGATTCAGGAATGGCCCCTCTCTTACAACGTAAGCTCCTAGAAAGTGAGAGGTAACAGTGGATTCAGTAATTGCCCCATTCTTACAACTTAAGCTCCTAGTGAGCGAGAGTTAACAGAGGTTATTGCCCCACTCTTACAACTTAGCTCATAGAGAACAAGAGGTAACAGAGGATTCAGGAATTGCCCCACACTTACAACTTAGCTCATAAAAAGTGAGAGGTAACAGAGGATTCAAAAATTGGAATTGCCCCACTCTTACAGCGAGAGGTAACAGTAATTGCCCCACTCGAACAACTTAGCTCATACAGAGCGAGAGGTAACAGAGGATTCAAAAATTGCCCCACTCTTACAACTTATAAGCTCTTCGTGAGCGAGAGGTAACGGAGGATTCAGTAATTTCCATACTCTTACAACTTAAGCTCTTAGTGAGCGAGAGGTAACAGTGGATTCAGAAATTGTCCTACTCTTACAACTTAAGCTCTTAGAGAGGGAGAGGTAACAGTGTGTTCAGAAATTTTCCTACTCTTACAAATTAAGCTCTTAGAGAGGGAGAGGTAACAGTGGACTCAGAAATTGTCCTACTCTACAACTTAAGCTCTTAGTGAGCGAGAGGTAACAGTGGATTCAGAAATTGTCCTACTCTTACAACTTAAGCTCTTAGTGAGCGAGAGGTAACAGTGGATTCAGAAATTGTCCTACTCTTACAACTTAAGCTCTTAGTGAGCGAGAGGTAACAGTGGATTCAGGAATTGTCCTACTCTTACAGAGGGAGAGGTAACAGTGGATTCAGGAATTGTCCTACTCTTACAAATTAAGCTCTTAGAGAGGGAGAGGTAACAGTGGATTTAGGAATTGCCCCACTCTTACAACTTAAGCTCTTAGTGAGAGAGAGGTAACAGTGGATTCATGAATTGCCCCACTCTTACAACTTAAGCTCCTAGGGAGCGAGAGGTAACAGTGGATTCGTGAATACAACTTAAGCTCTTAGAGAGCAAAAGGTAACAGTGGATTCAGGAATTGCCTCACTCTTACAACTTAACCTCCTACAGAGTGAGAGGTAACAGTGGATTCAGGAATTGCCCCACTCTTACAACTTAATCTCCTAGAGAGTGAGTGGTAACAGTGGATTCGAGAATTGCCCCACTCTTACAACTTAATATCCTAGAGAGTGAATGGTAACTGGATTTAGGAATTGCCCCACTCTTACAACTTGAGCTCTTAGTGAGCCAGAGGTAACACAGGATTCATGAATTGCCCTTCACTTACAACTTAAGCTCCTAGAGAGAGGTAATGGTGGATTCAGGAACTGCCCTTCACTTACAACTTAAGTTGAGAGTGAGGTGTAATGGTGTATTCATGAATTGCCCTACACTCAAAACTTAAGCTCCTTGAGAGTGAGAGGTAATAGTAGATTCAGGAACTGCCCTTACTTCATGTACTTACAACTTCAGCTCCTAGAGAATGCGTGGTAATGGATTCTTAATCCTGAATTCTGAGTCCACTGTTACCTCTCGCTCACTAAGAGCTTAAGCTGTAAGAGTGGGGCAATTCACGAATCCTCTGTTACCCTACTCTTACAACTTCAGCTCCTAGTGAGTGAGAGGTAACAGAGTTTCATGAATTGCCCCACTCTTACAACTTAAGCTCTTAGAGAGCGAGATGTAACAGAGGATTCATGAATTGCCCCACTCTTACAGCTGAAGCTCTTAGTGAGCGAGAGGTAAAAGTGGACTCAGGAATTGTCCTACTCTACTTAAGCTCTTAGTGAGCGAAAGGTAAAATACGATTCAGGAATTTCCATACTCTTACAACTTAAGCTCTTAGTGAGCGAGAGGTAACAGTGGATTCAGGAATTGTCCTACTCTTACAACTTAAGCTCTTAGAGAGGGAGAGTAAAAGAGGATTCAGGAATTGCCCTACTCATACAACTTAAGCTCTTAGTGAGCGAGAGGTAACAGAGGATTCATAAATTGTCCCACTAGTATAACTTAAGCTCCTAGAGGGCGAGAGGTAACAGTGGGTTCATGAATTGCCCCCACGCTTACAACTTAAGCTCTTAGAGAGCGAGTGGTAACAATGGATTCAGGAATTGCCCCACTCGTATAACTTAAGCTCCTAGAGGGCGAGAGGTAACAGTGGATTCATGAATTGCCCCACGCTTACAACTTAAGCTCTTAAGAGCGAGTGGTAACAATGGATTCAGGAATTGCCCCACTCGTATAACTTAAACTCCTAGAGGGCGAGAGGTAACAGTGGATTCATGAATTGCCCCATTCTTACAACTTAAGCTCTTAGAGAGCAAGTGGTAACAATGGATTCAGGAATTGCCCCACTCTTACAACTTAGCTCATAGAGAGTGAGAGTAACAGAGGATTCATGAATTGCCCCATTCTTACAACTTAGCTCATAGAGAGTGAGAGTAACAGAGGATTCATGAATTGCCCCATTCTTACAACTTAGCTCATACACGCTTACAACTTAAGCTCCTAGAGAGTGAGAGGTAACATAGGATTCAGGAATTGCCCCTCTCTTACAACTTAAGCTCCTAGAGAGTGAGAGGTAACAGAGGATTCAGGAATTGCCCCAATCTTACAACTTAAGCTCCTAGAGAGTGAGAGGTAACAGAGGATTCAGGAATTGCCCCTCTCTTACAACTTCAGCTCCTAGAGAGTGAGAGGTAACAGAGGATTCAGGAATTGCCCCACGCTTACACCTTACGCTCCTAGAGAGTGAGAGGTAACAGAGGATTCAGGAATTGCCCAAATCTTACAACTTAAGCTCTTGGAAATCCAGAGGTAAGAGAGGTTGTATAACTGAAGTTGCTTTATGGTAAACACATTAATTTCAAGTAGTGTATATCCCACAAGCACATTAAACACATATTGTTCTTTAACGTTTAGCTGACTCGGTGGCTCAGTGGATAAGGCATCTCAGTGGGTAAGGCATCTCAGTGGATAAGGCATCTCAGTGGATAAGGCATCTCAGTGGATAAGGCATCTCAGTGGATAAGTCATCTCAGCAGATAAGGCATCTCAGCGGATAAGGCATCTCAGCGAATAAGGCATCTCAGCGGATAAGGCATCTCAGTGGATAAGGCATCTCAGTGGATAAGGCATCTCAGTGGATAAGGCATCTCAGTGGATAAGGTATCTCAGTGAATAAGGCATCTCAGTGGACAAGGCATCTCAGTGGATAAGGCATCTCAGTGGATAAGGCATCTCAGTGGATAAGGCATCTCAGTGGATAAGGCATCTCAGCGAATAAGGCATCTCAGCGGATAAGGCATCTCAGTGGATAAGGCATCTCAGTGGATAAGGCATCTCAGTATCTCAGTGGATAAGGCATCTCAGTGGAGAAGGCATCTCAGTAACGGGATGCTATCATTTCATTATTGGTAAGACTACGATCCACGGACCGCCCGGTTTACATTCACATCCGATAGATTACTCTAAGGGGAGTGTCTTGTCCGAGGACTCGCCGAATACACCCAGTGAAAACAAACTAACTTTTAGCCGACAACAAATACATTAACACTTACTTATAGTTTTAGCCCAAAATCAACAAATAGATATAGCTAAGACTATCTCTTACAGCTGTAGAAATGTATAAGGACAATATAGGACATACTGATACAAGAAAAATAATTAAACAAAAGACCAGATCAAACATGCAGATCAAATTAATTGTTGGAATGGTTCTCATTCTTTGACTGACAGTATATGAGGGTTCATCGCAACATTGTTGTATCAATATATTTATTTTACGGTGCCATAAAACCCAAACAATGTTGATTATAACACACCAATAATATATTTAAACATATGGAAGGATAACGAAGATAAATTCCAAATTTTATTTAGTCCTCTGCATTCAGTTTTAAAGTCAAAACGTTTCTGTATTAATAAATCGAGATAACAATTTAAATGTTCAATGCAAACTTCAAGATTGTCGTGTGTCCCTTTAACATGGACAAACAGTCAGGCAGAAATGAGAGAAATCGTTACAGAAAATATTTCTCTATAAAGCATGCATCTTGTTTAAATTCAATTGGAGTTTTACGGCGCACCAACACAAGAAAGGTTATATGGTGCCATACAGGGATGAACATGCCAGGCTCATCCTCCATTTACATCTAAATAAAAATGCAGAATAGGCCTAGAACCTCCTAACCTGCAGAACTGCAGAGTTGCTGCAAATTCTATTGTAGACACTCCATTTAGAATGGAGACACGTTTCCACATTTGCGTATGCGATGTCATGAAGAAGACTGAATGAGCATGATAAAAAATGACAAAATGAACATGAAGGTGGGTCCTACCCCTCTGCCTCTAGAGGGATGTGCAGTAGTTGTATTCTACCCCCGGCAACCACACGGGGTATCTTGTTTAAAACCACCATTCTAAAAAAAAAATTGTGAAAAATCTACACTGTTTTGTAAAGTTCAAGTCCATATCCTGTCATCAACAGGCAAATGTTGCAACAGATGTACACAGTTTCTAAACCTCCCGACAATGAGGTATTATAGTTACACACTCATAATTAGTTTTACGCATACTCAATCATGGTATTTTAAGAACCTGTAAACAAGTCTATACAAAGTACTTTTAATCAGCACATATACATTATCACATGACCTGAACATATTGAAACGAGTTTTGATAAATGATTTTGTGTCATTTTGCCGTTATTTGGTGGGTAAGTTTCTTTAATTCATAAACAAGAATATGAACAAACAATTCAATTTTCGCATTTAGCCTTTATATGGCAAAAGAGTTTAAAAATATTGTTCCCAGTCCATATTATTCCTTTGCATAGTCATATTGTCATACTGGTTTACAATTCAAGTCCAAGACAACATGGTCGATATATGGAGCGTAAGATTTCACATGTTCAATGTGAAGTATTTCTGTGGTCCACTGGTTGCTATGTAAATCTTCTAGAATAGTCCTTATTTCCATAGCAACCTGATATGCCCATGGAAACCATTTAGATGCTGATACTTTTTTATAAACGTGTTCAATTCCAAGATCATCTTCAACACTTTTTGAAGCAACTGTTTTTGAATCGTCAGGAATATCTGCATAATCTTCCCCGTTTAGTGTCTTTTCTGTACTATTTATATCATCTAAAACTTTGTCAGTACATGAAGCTTTAGAATTATATGATTTATGTTTTTGTGAACATACTCTAGGCTGTTCTTTATCCAGACATTTATCGGTATCACAAGACTGCTTCAAATGAGATTTGTTCGTAGAATTATCAACATATTCACCAGTGTCTTCGGTATCTCGAACAATAGTTGTTTTACTTTTCTTTAAATCTTGTATTTCAGACTGAGAATATCTTGACAGTGTATTTGTTCCTTTAGAGCCACCAGGTACTGATTTTGGGTTATTCTCAGACTTCGAACTACTTCCACAACAACTACCTGTATGAGGATTTTCTATTGCAGAAGGTAACTTGTCATTGTCACACGTTAATAAACCTGCATATCTATTTAATGTTTGTAAACTATCACCCGTCTGACTCGGAGTTAGACATTTTGCTTCTCGTCGGAATGATTCCGCTGGCTGATATTTTTCACTGTCTTTATCTCCGTTCTCGGTTCCCTGCTTAGTGTTGACGTTAAAATGGATATGAAGTATACCCCCACTTTTAGGTTTCAATGCAGCACAGGCAACCGGCCAGCCATCCCTGGAACTGGGGATCAAGCCAAGATTCACTCTGTCTGCCACACCTTTTGGACACATCTGGTATAAAGAGACAAAATGAAGCTGAAATCTACAGATACATTCAATGGCTCTACAGTATAATCTGCGGGAGTAAGCTGTTTTAACCCAGTCACCACAGTCAAAGACCTTGGGTTTTATGAGCAGTGTAAACCCAGATCAACCTGTACATCATGTGCAGGTTGATTAGGGTTTACACTGGTCGCATTGTGTGTATGTATGAGGTTTAAGAAAAATCAAATGAATTTCAATACATCTGCCGGTACATAGTTTCTTTAAATCAAATATTAAATAACTAGAAATGTGTCCATGGGACAGGGTTGCCCCCACTGTTGACAGTTGAATAAAGACCAAAAAAAAAAGGTTTTTAACTAGTTGTAAATCTTGTATGATTCTTTTAAAATCAGTGTAAAACGTAAAAATTGATGAAAAAGAGGCCATAACTTTGGTAATACTGGGTCGATTTTGACACCGAAACGATATGCATATCTTGACATCATAGGTAAATTTCGAAGCAATCAGTTGAAAAATGTGGGAGGAGATACACACAATATTTTCAGATAAAATTTTATGAAAAAGGGGCCACAACTCCGGTTATACTGGGTCGATTTTGACGACGAAACGATATGCATATCTTGACATCATAGGTAACTATCCTGTAAAGTTTCGAAGGAATCGGTTGAAAATTGTGGGAGAGATAGACACAAAAGATATTTTCACGTAAAATTTGACAAAAAAGGGGCCATAACTCTGGTAATACTGGGTCGATTTTGATGCCGTAACGACACGAGCATCTTGACATCATAGGTAAGCATCCTGTAAAGTTTCGAAGGAATCAATTGAAAAGTGTGGGAGGAGATAGACACACAAACTTTTCGGGACAGAAGGAAGGACAGACGTGGCTAAAGCTATATGCCCACTCACCATTCGGTGGTGGGGGCATAAAAATGAAAGTTTTCCTCCAAAAAAATGTAACTGCTTGTACCATCCATTTGTTTTTATTGCTTACTGTACAGTTGAATACAGAAAAAAAGAAGTTTTTTCACTCGTTGTAAATCTTGTTTGATTCTTTTAAAATTATTAATAATAGACTGAAATTGCTCTCACTGCGATAACACTCTATGTTTTACACAGTTTATCCTTAGGTTATTAAAGGCAAAATACACTATTTAACAGAAAATACACACAATATATTATGAATTTATGTCATTTAGTTTAAGCATGTAATGTTAGATAACTAGCTTAATACTGTCATTTTCTGCTAAATTAAGCAACAAAATTACTTTTCTGTTATCACCCTTGTGCACAGTACATCTGTCTTGAACATTGTTCAGAATGAGGTTTCTACATAAAGCTTCCACAGCATCCGGATTCCACTCACAGGCATGGAGATGCTTGACCCCAGTACACACCAAGTATGGCAGGGTGAAATAACCTATGCCTATGGAAATATAAATAAAAGCAATTTAAAGGTATTTCATAGGAAAAACTTAAAAACAAAACCAGTTACACCTCATACCTGCTGTTTATTACCAAGCTTACCTCATATTTGTACAGATTACATTGTAAACCCTGATCAGAGTGCAAGTTACTCGCAGACTGATCTGGGTTTACAATGAATGCAAAGGCAATTATAGTCTTGCTTAGCGGGGTAAGGGTTAAGTGTTTCATACACAAGGGATAGCAATAACTTTCAAAAGAAAATTACTAGCCTCCCTTACAAAATGACAGGTCAGTAGCGACTATTTTAACATTTGTAAAGCAGTTAGATATACTCTATACAGTAACAGAAATTGCCAATTTTTTATAAACTTTTCCAAGGAGTTATATACAAAAAATATTGAAATATTACCTGCATAAAGGTCAACCACAACCTCGTCTGTACAGTCAAACTTGGCCACTCGCAGTTTCTCCGAGATATTACCGGAGCTGAACATACATCTTGTGATATCATAAGTGTACCTGTAGTTTACAAGGATATGGTATTACCGGAGTTGAACATGCATCTTGTTATATCATAACTGTACCGATATGGTATTAGCGGAGCTGAACATGCATCTTGTTATATCATAACTGTACCTGTAGTTTACAAGGATATGGTATTAGCGGAGCTGAACATACATCTTGTTATATCATAACTGTACCTGTATTTTACAAGGATATGGTATTAGCGGAGCTGAACATACATCTTGTTATATCATATTCATAACTGTACCTGTAGTTTACAAGGATATGGTAACTGTACGAGGGGTGTAAATAATGTGATTGGTATTGATACTATAATCATTTTTGATCAATTGTTTTTGCGATTTCCTTCAAAGTACTCCCCATTAGCCGAAACACACATTTTGAGCCACATTTTTCGTATTCATGAACAGGTACACCCTTAAGACACTGGTAAACAGCAGATCCCAGGGCATTCCTCGAGTTAAACCTCTTCCCAGATAAGTGATATTTAGTCTTGGGAAGAGAAAATAGTCGCAGGGGGCCAGACCGAGTACAGGGGGTGCGGCAGAACGGTGATCTTCTCTGACTCCATAAAGTCTGTTACAATACGGGCTTTGTGGGCGGGCACGTTGTCATGCAGAAGACGAACATACTTCAGACCTGTTATAGGGCGACGCTGTTTGTAGTACTTCTTCAATTGTTTCAATACGACGGTTTTATAAAACCGTCCTGTGACAGTTCTTCCTTTTGGCACCGCCGTCTGTATGACGGGACCGTTGGTAGTGAAAAAACTTGCATACAGAACCTTCTTAACATTTCGCGTTCGTTTGGCAATAATAGGTCGTTTCATATTTTTCGTGGCCCAGATTCGGTTAGATACTTTTCTTTTTGGCTCATAATAATGGACCTAAGTTTCATCACCCGTAACTAAATTCTCACAATTTTTTTGCTGTATTTCTGATACATTTTCAGAAGTTTTTTCGCTGTTGTAACCCTTAACTTCTTTTGGTCCTCTGTCAGCAAATGCGGTATCCATCTTGCATTTATTTTCTTAACTTTCAGATGCTTTTTTCAAAATAAGATGAACTCGTGCTAACGACAAGTTTGTCATCCTAGCTAATCGTCTTACTGTGTATCGAGCATCAGTTTTCAGGTTTTCACGGATTTTTTCAACGCTTTTCTTGGTCGTTGACGTTACAGGACGACCAGGGCGAGCAGTATCTTTCAAGCGCTGTTGCCCGGATTTAAATTTGGCCACCCATCTACAAACAGTACTATACGACATTTGACCATCCCCTTAAATGTCACACACCTCTTGGTGAATGTCTTTCGGCTTCAACCCAAGTAATGACCTACCTCTAATACAGGCCCTAATTTCAAGCACATTTTCTGCTCGTTTGCCAGTCATTTTGCATATAGTGTAACGAATACGCTATAAAGCAATGTACATTGCACCAAGGTCAGTGAATGTAAAAATGAGATTTTTACATTTGATACGTGTCAGTGATCACTCTAGCGATACGAAGTGGTTTCATGTAAATATTGCATGAGTTCCGCGAAATAATACAGCAGTCGCATTATTAACGGAACACCCCTCGTATAAGAAAACAAGTCAGTGGTATGTCATAAGAGTACCTTACAAGAAAATGCCAGCGCACCATGACTTCATGGTATGCACCCATTCCTGCAATTCACAAAACTGCACTCAGTGAATTATGACTATCACGTTAGGGTTATATGAGATAGTTTACAAAATACAATTTTAGAGAAACTAACCTGGCAAAATTACACTGCAACCATTTATCAAAACTCTGCCCGTGTGTTCAGGTCATATAATAATGTATACCGTAATTATTGTATATGTGCCGATTAAAGGCATAGGTCAATTCGCGGGTTATTAAAATACCTGTCATTGAATACGCCCAAAATGAATTATGAGTTGGTAACTCTTAATTCGCGCTCGTTTTGGAGTTTAGCCTGGCTGATTAAAACTGTTTATAGTGTCTATAGAGTTTGGATTCTCAAAATATATGTTATAACATATACATTGTTGTCTATAGGTTTAGAAATGGTATACATATGTTGTAAAATCTTGCTGTTGTTGGCAGTATAGCTACTTTAAACAAGTATGTAAGCCTAGTTTGGGGCCATGGAGCTACAGACTGGAGGCCTAGATGAGGAATTTGTAACTAGAAGGGTGTTCCTTGGAAGACCTGTGATGCCGGCCATGTGCGTAATTCAGAAAGGACAATCTAACTATAAAGTTTGAAGACAGGGAATCCTTCATGAATTAACGGAGCAGATTATTTTTTAATGTGTTAAAGTTTATGAAAATCGGCATAAATCTGCTTTGGATAATTTATAAGGATAAGTTATGGCCGAGGTAAATAGGCTGCAGGTTAAAGTGTGATGGACAGGCGACAATGGACAAAGTGATCCCCAGGTGTCTGCCATGCTACATATGGTAGGTGACACAAAATCACGTTAGAACACGAGAAACTGTAAACGGAGCATGATGTCCCAGCACAGGAGAAATGGCACAAATATAAGCTCACAGCAGAGGAAACATTTATTATAAAACACTATAATTATGCATGTTTGGTAGGCAGTCACTGGGGAAGATCCCTTCCGTAATGGGTTGTAACAGAGTGAACATAAAAACTATATAAAAAAGGATCAGCTACATAGATCAAATCCTGCTACCATTATATCAGATACCTGATTCCATTGTCCACCTGTTCCACCCAGCTATCCGTCCCATACAACATGCGCACCTGTGGCGTCCTGTAGCCATCGGTAGACACGACCCTTTTCTGGGCGAGCCTTCTACATGACAGACATCTCGTGGTTATCTCCCATACTTTATCTCCTGCAGTTATAAAGAGTATGAGTTGTAAAGGGCAGAAAGGCAAACATGATATAACAGAATGTTTAATGAGTATCCGGTGAAGATAGAGGTCTAATTGTTTTTAATGGAATCAAATCTACATTTTGATTAAAACAGTAATGCCGAGGATTGGAATTCCCTTATCTGAACCGGACACACATGATTGGTTCTTTTCTTGCATAACATTAACATGTTGTGCGGTGACTTCACTACCGTACTTAAGTTCTGCATGTTTATTTACACAATGTTGTCGACGTCACTGTTGATGTGTGTGACATTTATCTGTCCCCATATGTATGACTATCCGACCGCCTTGCATAATAATGTGGCAATAAAATATGTTTAAATCATATGTAAGATCAGGCTTTCCAGCACTCCTGCTGAACGAGGATTACCTTATCCTGCGAGATTTGAAAATCCAGAACATATTGTTATAAGAATTGAGAATCTAGAACATAGCTGTTTGTGCTTTATATGACAATATGAGATCAGGAAATGATAATTAACAGTAGTAAAATAAAACATATAGATCTAGTAGAAAAATTAATGACCTTTTATTATTGTTATTTATTATTGATCATAGTTTAAACAAATATTGAAGTAAACCTTGGACATAAAATCCCATTCAATATTTCCTGATTTATTAAAATTCAAGAAAATGTTTCATAAAGGTACCTATATCCAACCACATGTGACTGGTGAATGCTGAGCTGGGGACCAATATCAGGTCACCATGCCTCTCCCAGTGTGTGGGTAAGTCTTGCAACAAATCATTTGTACACACAATACCTAATAATACACAGAAATAGAATATCTTACAATACAGTCTCTGTATAAGAAAACAGGATATCTAAGAATAAAGAATCTGGAGTCGGGATACCTGACAATAATGTATACAATATTATATTTTAAAGTTAACAGTCGCATGCCATCACTGCAAGGTTTACGCAGCTTAACATCACAAAATAACCACACTTTCGATACCTCAGTGATGTACATGTACAGTATATGGCATCCTACCATGTTCGATCCACCTCTCTGCAACAGTATAGGAGGGAACAACATCAACAAACTCATTTTAGACACAAAACCAAGAAATTACCTCCATTGTCAAGGTCAAGATTAGGTCAAATTCAGATTCTGAAATGTAATTTTTAGGCAAAAACTAAGTCCTGACCTTGACATTAATGATGAAGGTCAAATTTTAGACCTTTAGCAACATCCCGTAAGGTTTCAGCTTCTTACCTCAAATGGTTTGGAAGGAATTCCATCCACAAGCAATTTTTAGACAAAAAGCTGAGTCATGGTCAAGGTTAAGTTTCTGATCTTTATTGAAAACTTTGACCTAATTAACATTTCTGCAAAGACAATTTTTTAATAACTTGAATGGTCTTGGAGGAGTTCTGTCCACAAGGGCATGATGGACGTAGTGACTGATGAACCGCTACGAAAACAATATATATCTGATTTTTTCAAAAAGAAAATACAACATGTGACCTTTATACTCATTGAATGATCAATCCTTGCACAGTTCAGATTCCTACCGCTAAGAATTGAAACTGGCAGATATGTTGGAGAGACACCAGAGGAAAGATTGTGGCGATTCTGTAATGCCAGGTTGATAGAAGACAAACCCCATTTCTTACTCGACTGTGTATTTTACTCAGACGTAAGAACAGATATTTTTCGAGATGTTATTAATGACAGAGCCTTTATAGAAATACAGAAATTCAAAAAACTAATTCAGGCTTATCCTAAAAAAGTTTCAAAAATATATGATATAAGCATTCTTATAATGAAGGAGAAATTCTCTTTATACTGCACTTAATTAAAGTGTAATACTGCAGTTAATTAAAGTGTAATACTGCACTTAATTAAAGTGTAATATTAACTAAAGTGTAATACTGCAGTTAATTAAAGTGTAATACTGCAGTTAATTAATACTGCACTTAATTAAAGTGTAATACTGCAGTTAATTAAAGTGTAATATTAACTAAAGTGTAATACTGCAGTTAATTAAAGTGTAATACTGCAGTTAATTAAAGTGTAATACTGCAGTTAATTAAAGTGTAATACTGCACTTAATTAAAGTGTAATATTAACTAAAGTGTAATACTGCAGTTAATTAAAGTGTAATACTGCAGTTAATTAAAGTGTAATACTGCACTTAATTAAAGTGTAATACTGCACTTAATTAAAGTGTAATATTAACTAAAGTGTAATACTGCAGTTAATTAAAGTGTAATACTGCAGTTAATTAAAGTGTAATACTGCAGTTAATTAAAGTGTAATACTGCACTTAATTAAAGTGTAATACTGCAGTTAATTAAAGTGTAATATTCACTTTACCTTCACATTTATAGCATCATTATAGTAAGCGGATAAACATTATTTTCATGTGAACTATCTAGTTCTAATTGTATAAATTGTTACCATTGACAGTGACGTCTAATTGTATAAATTGTTACCATTGACAGCGACTTATAGACGGGTCACTCATTGGGCCACGTGTTCTATACATCACTTTATGTACATGTCACTATAAAAGATGTATTTACTCTTCCTTACTATATATGTATATAATATGATATGCATTTTGAAAACACTGTACATATAACTAACGATTTCTAGACTATAACCACTAATGCAACCAGCAGCTATACTATCATTGTACATATCATATGCACATTTTTCCCCTTTAAATATAAAGGGGTGCCCACATGTCAGTTTAAAACGTTTTGTTCAGCACTGTTTATGCAAATCTGCAAGACAAATAGAATACTATGTTTAAAATATATTTTCTTATAAAAAAAATGTCTTCATCTTGCAAAAGCACTATAAAGAGCCTCATGATTAGGCAAAAATAATAATTAGGTGTGTTTATTGGATGCTCTAAAAAAAATAGTGAAGGTCGGTAGGCATTTTCTTTTTCTTTTTTCTTTTTCTTTTTTTCTTTTTTGGAGCAAGATATTGTGAGATTCTACATGTATTTATCTCATAAACCCCATGCAAGTTGCTGATACAACTGAAAGTTTCTCTGTGGTGTCAGTTTACCTCGCTATATTGTGATAAACCATTGTTTAGAACAAATTTAAAAAAAAAATAATAATAAAAAGTTTTAGGGTCGGCCCCTTAAAAATAGGGTCGGTCAGGCCAGCGGAAACACAGGTTTTTTTTTTTTTGGCCTTAGATACTTTTAATTGATATAAAAAACAAGCATCGACTACTCTTTGCCCAGGATATATATTTTCATTGTAGGACTATTTAAATTATGAAAATATAGAACAGACTTGAAGTTTAACATAAAATATACCTTTCTCTTTCAGCACAGCTTTTATCTGTTGCTTCAGTTGATTTTCTGGGCTCTTTATATTAAGTTTCTTGGCAGCTGGCAGGGTCATCTTTCTAATTTCAAACTTTGTTCTGTCAAAAATGCTTCTCAATTTTTCAGTCAACATTTTTTCAACAGCTGCTTCATCCTCTGCAGATGTCTTGTTGTCAGTTGTCAATCTTATCGGAATTGCAACACAATTTTCATCTGTTAAACATCTGAGCCTTCTAGATGCATCATTTAAGTTCAGATTCTGCAGACCTCTCCTAAATAAGAGAGAGAAATAATTAAAAGACAGAAATCATTAAAAAAAAATATCTGGTCAAATTTCAGGAGGGCCATATGTCATTTAAAATTGTGTTCATTAAATTGCTATTTCTGGTTATTTGTCTTTCATGAGGGATTCCAAATTTAGACTTTATGATCTGGCAAACAAAACACAAACATAACTGAAAGGGGAACATCATGCTTTAGTGCTAAATTTGTTTTTAAAGAAATAGAACAAACTATGAAAACAGGAAATAGTTCAAGATATAAATGGAAAATGAAAAGTTTCCTTTAATAAAGCGCAATAATTATAAATTACATGTTTTATTAGGCTAAAGAGGACTCCCCAAGTTATAAATAGCGGTCATGCGGATCACCTCGACGATATCTTCAAATGACACTTATGTTGCAATGCTGGGGATTGGGGGGAGGGGGCTACTATTAGTCGCGCTCATATTAGGGGAAATATGGTGTTTACTAAGTTAAGGTTGGGTATCATATATTATAGAAGGATTTAGAAATATAATTGGAATTCAGATACCTGGGGAGTTTAAAAAATATATGCAGATGTTTAACCCAGCTTAAACGATGTGGGGAAACCCTAAATTAATTTCTTTGAGCCTTTATTTTATATGTACTGTGAACATTATGGCTCACTTAGTTAAGTTTTATAAATAACAAATCCTGATATATTCCCTTTAAAAACTTTGATCAATATGACGATTTTTTATTTATTATTAATTTTAAGACAAACATCAATTTTATGGATGTAAACAAAATATTTTAAATCAAACTTTTTTTTTAGCAACTCTTTATATGTGTTTTTTCTATGGTGGGATTGAAAAACAGCGTGCGAACATTTCACAAACATTTCACATATATTTCGAATCAGTTCATGATCATTCACATATGGACAATAAAAAGGTATAACTCTACGTTTTTAATTATCCATATTGTCCTCTTCTGTTTGCAATAATTTATAAAACAAATAGATATGCAATTAACTTAAAGGATTAAATAATTTGGCAGATGTATTGTAAGTTCCAATTAATATCCAAATAATGTCAACCACACCATAGATCTAAGGTTTATTACGTATCTGACCATACACGAGTATTTAAGGACGAACCAGTCTTGGTACGAAACAATCGTTTGTTTGTGTTTTTTACTTCTCCATCTGTGACTTTAAAACAATAGCATCAACTTATAACGTTTCTGCTTACCTAACATAATGTGTTATTTCAGGCGATACAACAATGCACAGTTCAGACATAATGTCATTAAATCTGGCCACTGTTAAAATAATAATCAATTAGCTGGACAGTTAGCTGGATGCAGGGAGTACGTGAGGAGAAACGGGCTCGTTTTGCCGATTTATGTTGTCGCGCATGTATTTCACTACTCCGTGAAAATGACTATTTCCGGTTGTTTCGAGAATGTGTGAAAAACAGCAAATTCTTATAAATTATTACACTTACAAACTAAATAAAGGTGCTAAATGTAAACATAAGTATTATTTATTTACATTGTGTCCTCTGATACAGAGCGTGTATTTGTTTGCATGTTTAAAAGCACATTTTACCAGACGGTTCCGTGTAACAAAGATGGCGCCACTCTGCGCCAAATAAAAAATGGTGACAGTGTATAGCTATTGCAAACGAGATACGAGACTACGGGTTATTTAGGCATTAATAATAACAAAAAGTGAATAGTAAACATATTTATCTTTGTAAAGAAGGTAATTTCATGGTGGTGAGTATAAGACAAAGCCAAAAAAGAGGTGATGAAAATGTGCCTTTTGAGATATCAGCTAAATTTTTAATTTTATAGAATTAAAAACGGTGTGAAGCTATTGCAAACGAGATACGAAGTATGGGTTACATTAGGCATTAATAATAACAAAAAGTGAATAGTAGACATATTTATCTTTGTCAATAATGTAATTTCGTGATGTTGATTATAACAGAAAGCCGTAAAAAGGGGCTGTAAAAACTGCCTAATTTGAGATGTTGGCTGAAATTTTAACTTTTCAAATGTAACGCGCTTACGATCGATTTACCTGTATCGATAAAATAGTAAATGGCGGCGTTCTAGCGCGACAACATAAATCGATAAACTAGAGCGTTTATGAACCCGTTTCTTCTCCCTATAACGTACTCCCTGCTGGATGTTAGCTGGGCGCTGACATTTTTTCAGTTGACAAATAAATGTAACGGAATGGTACGAAAAGAACCTATTGTTTTGTCTACCTATCTATACTCTGTAAAAAAAGTTTTGGACCATGCCAGTGTTCCAACCCATACAATGATCGCTTAACCATGACATTCGACCATAACCCTGATATCTCAGTTGATAATTCACAATAGATCAACAATCAACAATAATTATCGTTTACAATGAAAGTTTGCGAAAAAATAATAATCTTTTTATTGGTTACTCGAATGTGTCCGTAACTGTTACTTTTTATGGACTTTGCAACATTTTTTACAGACCCTTTGTGTGTTCGCGATATTTGTTTAAAATCAAATCTTGTTTTGAATTTAATGTTTCTGGTACCAAATTAACCGGGTAGGGTAGACCTTGGGTACTAAAAAAAGATACTTAAATTCTGTCCACTAGTTTTATTTTTATATGACTTTATATAC
Organism: Cyrtodaria siliqua; assembly: GCA_037043455.1. Taxonomy (NCBI): domain Eukaryota; kingdom Metazoa; phylum Mollusca; class Bivalvia; order Adapedonta; family Hiatellidae; genus Cyrtodaria; species Cyrtodaria siliqua. The sequence goes on along the minus strand of JAWPHD010017042.1, from coordinate 2,612 downwards.
CCTGGTCCAAAACTTTTTTTACCGAGTATATCTGTGTATACTGCTATACTCCCCTCGCGGGTATTTTAAGCAGGAAAAAGTGCGTTTGTCGGTGAGAATAGTGAGAAAAGTTAAAAGTTGATAGATAAGACTATCTAAGTGAAAAAGTGAAGTAAAGGAGAGTTAATAGAAGAAATAAAAACGAGTTTAAAAACAACAACTTCCGGATCAACTGGCTGACTGACTGCCTAAACAGATCTATGTTTGGCAGGACAGCAATACTATGAGGAAGCGAATTCCATAGTGTGACTGTGTGAGGAAAAAAATAAAAATTGTATAAGTTTGCATTTGTATGAATTTGTATGAGAGAATTTGGGTGCATGTGTCTGGTCATTCTGATAAGGTGTTGGAGATAAGGAAGCATTGGAATTTCAACCTGGTGATGGAATATTTTATAAAACATTAACAATTTTGAGTCAGTTCTTCTGTCTTTTAGTGTTCTCCAGCCAATATTTGTTTGCATATCTGTTACACTGTTATATGGTGAATAGGTGTTGTTTACCCATCTGACTGCGCGGCGTTGTATAATTTCTACTTTATTTATGTTAGTGAGAGTGTATGGTGACCATACTGTGGATGCGTATTCCAGTTGAGGCCTAACGAGAGTGGTATATGCAAGTTCGCGTACTTGTTTGTGTTTTGTGGGTATGTTTCTTTTTAGGAAGCCTAAAGTTCTGTTTGCTGTTGTTGTGATGCGATTAATATGTGTGTTCCAGGATAAATCATGAGATATGACCACGTCTAGATATTTTGCATCCGATAGCGCTTCTAGTGTTTGACCATGAAGTTTATATTGGTGTTTTAGGGTGTTTTTATTTCTGGTTATATGGTGAACTTGACATTTACTGGGATTTAACTCCATGTCCCACTTAGACTCCCATTTCTCAAAAAGAAGAAGATCAGATTGTAGAGTTTGACAGTCAGACGGGTTATTTATAGTGATGTAGACTGCAGTGTCATCTGTGCTGGGTTTGTGTGTGTGTGTGTGTGTTTTTGTTTTACATAAAGACAGAAGATAGAAAATGAATTTGCCTTACAGATGATAGATCTACTCCAAAACCCGAAATGCAATATGTATTGTTGGTCAGTTTAAGCAGAGGAAATCTAGATTACTTACTGTCAGGTTTTGATCTGAACACAGACCTATACTGTATAGGTATGTGTCAAAGACGAACAATAACTCAAATGTCAAGTGCTGAAAAGTGCAAACTCGCGTTCTTCATTTACTTTTCCTATATGTAAGACAGAAAGAATAGAATACTATCACTGCACAAATGCTATTATTCTCTTTAATTTGTGACTATACCTATGTCTCTGGCTTAAGTCTTTGATAAATCTAATGATAATGATGCTCGATCAAAAACAGACATTACTTTTTTTTTAGATTTTCCTTTTTTAGATTTGCCTAGTTAACGCCACAGAGCGTTCGTTTCCATTCTTAACCAGTTAATATTGCAAGCGTCTTCTACACCTTTGTATTGGTTCTATTCTTGTTATTCAAAGCTACACGATTATAACATCCAAAAAAAAATAATAACAAAAATAGTCATGCAAACACAGCATATGATAAATTAAACATTACTTGCACGTATAACTATTGACCGATAGTCATATTCGACCATAGACATATAAATAAATTTTAACTCCATGTTACACATTTCTATGTGCTTTTAGAAAATGTCACAGATGCCAAACTACTCTGCCAAAACTATTTGAAGACTGGAAACATGCACTAGACTCAAATTATTATGTAGCAGTTATTGCAATGCTTCGATTGCCTTCCCCACAATAATTTTTTATGCAAATTAAAATCATATGGTTTATCAGTATTGGCAATTAAACTGATGTTCGGCTATCTCTCTTCTCGAAAACAACAAATCAAGATTGGTAATATTGTCAGCACATGGGCGGAAATAGATCAGGGGTGTTCCACAAGGCTTCATTCTTGGTATATTACTCTTCAACGTCTTCATAAATAATATCTATATTATATCGACAAAAAACAACTTTATATAACTATGCGGATGACAACACCCTATCATGTTGTACACCAAACTATGAAGATCTCATAACAACTCTCCACCAAGAAAGCAATATTCTCACTAACTGGTTTGATTTCAGCTGCATGCAAGCTAACCCAGATACATTTCGGGCAATCTCTGTTGGCAAAAAAACTCATGACAAAACCCCGGTATTTCAAATTGGGAACACTTCTATTGAATGTGATGATTAGATCTGTAAGCTACTGAGTGTAGACATTGACTTTAAATAAATTAAACTCTGATAATCATATACAAAACATATGTAAGAAAGCTAGCCAACAACTCAATGTACTTAAAATAACTGGCAAACAAGTATGCAAACTGAACAGACTTACCATTTTTTATACTTTTATACTGGCAAACTTTAACTTTTCCCCACTATCATGGCACTTCTGCTAAGTCAATAATACAAAGAAAATCGAAAAAAATACAGGAAAGAGCCCTCAGATTTGTCTACAACGACTATATATAGAAGCTCGTATAGTGAATTTAACTAAGCAAAGTTAAACTACCATCTTTACATGTACGTAA
>JAWPHD010017041.1:0-46736 GCA_037043455.1 Cyrtodaria siliqua | reverse complement strand
TGGCAAAGTAGGCCACTGGGGGTTTAAACCGGTTCTAGGGTGCACCAAACCTCACACTTACCCTACTGTCATCCCATTAAAACAGGACAGTGTAAATAAAGAAATCCCCGCCATGATCTAAACTCATAAACTTTGCTTTTCGCAGATATAATCGGTCAAATACTGTTAATATTTATAATTCTTGCATGCTTTCTACTATATTCTCAACATTATAGTCCAATATTAGCTTACATGCGCGTTTTTGTAGACAGTAAATTCTATCCAGGTGTATTTGTGATGCACCTCCCCATACAATATTACATTAATCTATATGGGGTTGAATGTAAGTTTTATAAAATTGAGTTCTATGCTCAATAGAAAGATATTCCTTTTTTCGCGACAATAGCCATAAATTGGATGTCATTTTTTTTGCAGATTTTATCTGTATGATTTAAAGGACCCAACTGGACCAGGAAGGAAGAGGACGCCTTCGTACTGTAACAATTTTATTTTTTCACCCCCCACCTCCCCACCCTCACACACACACACGTTGTATGGTACCCTAATAACGTTGGTAGGTTCCCCCCCCCCACACCTCCCACCCACACACACACACACGTTGTATGATACCCTAATAACGTTGGTAGGTTCCCCCCCCCCCCCATACCTCCCCACCCACACACACACACGTTGTATGGTACCCTAATAACGTTGGTAGGTTCCCCCACCCCACCCTCCCCACCCACACACACACACACGTTGTATGATACCCTAATAACGTTGGTAGGTTCCCTCACCCCACCCTCCCCACCCACACACACACACACGTTGTATGGTACCCTAATAACGTTGGTAGGTTCCCCCCCACCTCCCCACCCACACACACACACGTTGTATGATACCCTAATAACGTTGGTAGTTTCCCCCCACCCTCCCCACCAACACACACACACACACGTTGTATGGTACCCTAATAACGTTGGTAGGTTCCCCCACCCACCCTCCCACCCACACACACACACACGTTGTATGGTACCCTAATAACGTTGGTAGGTTCCCCCCAACCACATCCCCCCCCCCCCACACACACACGTTGTATGATACCCTATTAACGTTAGTAGGTTCCCCCACCCTCCCCACCCACACACACACACGTTGTATGGTACCCTAATAACGTTGGTAGGTTCCCCCCACCCACATCCCCACACACACACACACACACGTTGTATGATACCCTAATAACGTTGGTAGGTTCCCCCACCCCACCCTCCCCACCCACACACACACACACGTTGTATGGTACCCTATTAACGTTGGTAGGTTCCCCCACTCTCCCCACCCACACACACACACGTTGTATGATACCCTAATAACGTTGGTAGGTTCCCCCACCCCACCCTCCCACCCCCACACACACACACGTTGTATGGTACCCTATTAACGTTGGTAGGTTCCCCCACCCTCCCCACCCACACACACACACGTTGTATGATACCCTAATAACGTTGGTAGGTTCCCCCACCCCACCCTCCCCCACACACACACACACACGTTGTATGGTACCCTATTAACGTTGGTAGGTTCCCCCACCCTCCCCACCCCACACACACACACGTTGTATGATACCCTAATAACGTTGGTAGGTTCCCCCACCCCACCCTCCCCACCCACACACACACAACACGTTGTATGGTACCCTAATAACGTTGGTAGGTTCCCCCGCCCCACCCCCACCCTCCACACCCATCCCCACCCACCCACACACACGTTGTATAATACCCTAATAACGTTGGTAGGTTCCCCCGCCCCCCCCCCACCCCCCTCCCCCCCCCCCCCCCACACACACACACCCATCCCCCACCCACACACACACACGTTGTATGATACCCTAATAACGTTGGTAGTTAGCTTTAACACTCCAGTATAATTACAGCTTGACTTACTTGGAAGCAATAAACGTCGTCTCCCAATTGTTTGCCACTCAATGAACGACCGTTAGTATCGTCTTTAGTGTCTCCCTGAAGCCCCTGACAAAGTAGTTTTTAAATGTTCCACCTCCGTACTATGTACTGTGTCGATTTTACGAAACGTTTGCCTCCTGCTGTACATTTCATCGCTATGTGGCATGCCTTTATTTTTATCAGACCGGCCACTTTTACGTCTACTGAAAGTTCTTCTTATTATATCAAATCCAGACATATCGGTTTGTTATGTTTCACTGGTTCATATAGAATGATGTATGTACTTTTGTTTCCTTATATTTTCACTTACATGTTCCAACTAATAATCCCTTTTTTAAGTGTATTTATCGATTTGCTACGGTTCACACAAATTTAAGACACATAAACGCACTTGTATACTGTCCCTATTTACACCGAAACAGGTATATATAGTTGTTTATGTGTCTATATTTTCCAGTCGATGCATTTTGTAATCTTGTTTTTAAGTTGAAATATGTTTTCGCTTGAACAAGGGGGCGTGTGTTTAAATTATATGAATTAAATGAAAGTCAATGTTCATGCAATTAACATGTCGCCAGTACTTAGATAGTTTCGCCTTGTTGTTGATGTCGGTAGGTTATATTATAATACAGCTGCACGTGCTTTATTATACTGTTGCAAGTGCTATTGTTTGTCGGAGGTATAGTTTTGGTTTGATTGGTTAAAATGGATAAACGATTGACAACTGGCGACATGTTAATTCCTTTTGATAGGAATTAATAACGCAGTCTACTTTTCACCAGAGCTCACGTTAAATAAAGCCAACAGATCGGATACCACAGAAGCATTCCTCGATAATCATCTCTCGATTTCAAATGATACAATACTTATATGATAAGAGATATGACTTTAACTTTTATATCGTTAACTATCCACATTTAGATTGAGACGTACCTCGTTCTACATCACACGGGGTTTATATCTTCCAGCTCATTCGTTCTGCTAGGGCATGCAACGATGTTAGGGTATTCAATGATCGAAATCAAGTAATTACAAGTAAACTTAGTCAGCCAGGTTTTCATTATCACAAACTAAGTAGATATTTCTTAAAGTTCTATCAGCGCAACGAAAACCTACTGGAGAAGTACAATTAATCAATCTAGAAACATTTCTGCGACTAGGACTGTCACAACATTTATTCTATGGAGATGTAGGCTATAAACTTCGGAAATTAAAGGGGTCTGATAGATTGTATGATCACTTTACAAAACTAATCAGGAAATTCGTCAGAAAACGAGAAAATGATCCTATAGAAATCACAGCACTCAAACGCAATGGCACAGTAGGTCCGCATTGTACTACAAAGAACAAATTAACTATATAATGAAAAGGACAATACACAGCACAAAGAATGGTGAAGACATGGTTACCGACTTGGAGCGGTCAGTAGGCGATACAGCCAATTGGTTAGCTTAAATAAATATAGATATACAAACCGAACTGAAAAAGCAGCATTCAGGACGACAGTCAACCACAAACACACACAGAAACAAAGAACAAATTTAAAGATAAATAAAAGGCCAAATAAGACATCACAAACACAAAAGGGTTGACAATAGGGTTACCGCCTTGGAAGTTCACAACCAGAGAAATTTGTTATTGTAAAGATATTTATAAAATAAAAAAAAACAGCAGTTGCAGCCAAAGAGAAAACCAATCTAGGGTACGACCAGAAAACCAAAGGAACGAAGGTACATGCACCAACTTCCCCTTTAGGGGTTTCAGAAGGTGCCATCATGGAGTCCAACGAGGTTGTCCGGTCATCGCACAAGAGAAAGGTGAAGCGTAGTGACTGACTGTAGAGGGGTCAATCACCAAACATGAAGTGCGCTGTAATACTAAAGTGCTGTAATTAGTGCTGTAAAGTGCTGATTCGTTTTTTAAAGTGGTCAGTAAATAAGTCAGACTCCTTTAATTTTCGAAGTTAAAAGATCACATTTCCATAGAATAACGGTTGTGATATTCCCTCCCCTCCACACACACACACACACACATACACATCCTAGTCGCAGAAATTTTTTTAGGTTGGTGTTGTACTTCTCCAGCAGCGATAGAACTGTGAGAAAGATCTACGTCGTTTATGATAACGAAAGCCCTGCTGAAGAAGTTTACTTTTAATAACCTGATTTCGATAACTGAAATACTTAACATCATTACATGCCCTAGAAAAACGAATTTGCTGGGAGATATACACCCCGTATGATGTAGCACAAGGTACGTCCCCATGTAAATGTGGATAGTTAACGATGTCAAAGTTAAAGTCATCTCTCTTATCATATATTGTAGAATACTAGTATATGTAATCCTTTGAAATCTGGAGACAAAGATCGAGCAATACTGCTATGCTATCTGAAAACAATTCAAAAATACGACCACGTATATATGAAATTAAAAAATGATCGCGTATATTTGAGATTAAAAAAAACACAAACAAAAAGTATCCTAGAAAGCCACAGGAAAATGAAGTATAGCTTGACAGAAGCCAAAAAGAAAATAAACCGTAAAGGGAGCGACAATACAATATTGAAGACAAACATTAAACGTCATCATTCATGTTTTAGGTAGACGTCCACCATCTCATATGTCGGGTCATCACGCAATTTAAAAAAAAAGAGTAGTGGTAACGAAAACTGTAAATGGGACAACCACTTAACATGCAGTGCGTTACAAAATGATAGGGCATAACCTATTTGGAAAGACGTCTAAAAAGTTTAAAAAGAATTGTAAGAACATGAGCATGACCTGGGATGGTAAAGCCCTGGCATGACCAAGGATGTTAGGAAGTTTATAAATCCCGTCACCGTAACAGCCATGATGTGACTTTTCGCAAAAGATTTGTATAAATTTTTTTATATTTTAAAAGTAGATCTGGGTTACATTAATACAATTTATCAACGACTTTACTACGTTAATGTTAGTTTTACATCATACAGCAATACTCATGTGTAAACTATTCAGTATACATATAATAGCAAACTGTATCAGTAATTATTTTCCATTGAATTAATTAACACTATACCGAAGGCTTAGTGTGAAACTGTTGTATCTTGCTCTTTATTTATATATAGTTACAATAGTTTTCCACTTACCCCTCGATGCTTGTCTTATCTACATCCATTGTTTGTTTTAAACTCTTATGCAGAAGCAGAAAACTATTTTGCAAACACAATCAACTTAAAAGATGAATGGCCACCCTTTTTGTAGTATTATCAATTAACAAATGTAACTCTTAAACATCATATTAACATTTCTTGATAGTCCCGGAGAGAAATATATATTTAAATCAGTTACTAAGTTGTATGTAAAAATAAGTATTATTTGCATGACGTAGATACTACTGACTGCACGGGGAAATGAGGCAAATCTGAATTGTTTAGCTGCACATCTATTGCCAGATAATTGATAAATACATTTTCCTGTGGATTAATTTACCTGTTCGAAGTTTTCTACGTCATCAAATAAAATCGTATTCTCGCTTTTCACAGATATTGCAATGTGTGAATTGTAAATATCTATTGATGTGTATTGATGTCGATTTAAATAAACATGAACATGTTCATGAAACAAAACATGGCCGAAGAACTGTAATACCGATTGGACGTTTTCATGCTCATTAAAGGTCTTCATCATGATCCCTGCATTGTTTCAGGTGCCATCTCGCTCAAATCACTAGAGCAGTGGCAGAAGACAATAAACATGGCTCCAGCGTAATGGAGTGTCTACAATAGAATTTGCAGCAACTCTGCAGTTATGCAGGTGAGAATGTTATAGGCCTATTCTCCATATGTTATCTCGATGTACATGGAGGATGAGCCTGGCATGTTTGTAGCACCGCTAAATGTGAAAATTTCGCTAAATGTAAAAACTTCCGCTAAATGTTAAAAATCTTCCGCTAAATGTAAAAAAACTTCCTCTAAATGTAAAAACTTCCGCTAAATGTAAAAAAATTACTAAACGCTAAATGTTATAAATTTTAACATATAGCGTTTAGTGGAATCCGTTAACCGCTAAATGTTAAAAGTCACTAAAGTTGTCTGAAATATGTGATGGCTTGAACAGTGCTGCTTTAATCGACTCAGTTGTTTGAAATAACTACATATTTATAAAAGAAACATTATTAAAATACGTTTCATTGTCGGAAGCAGTTTTCTTGCATCTATACGCCTGTGCATATATCAGTTCCCACAGGCAACACTTTAACTTTGGGAACATGTTGTATCTTTAGCTTATTTGCTCAAATGATGGAACTCGAATCATAAATGTGAGTCCATGATTTTATAACTTTCTGTACATTTGTATCCACTGTTTTTTTGCATCCACTGTAAGGAACTTTTTCCAATAAAGCCTACATAGACACTACTTAGCCTCTTTGCTTAAACATGATAGGGATTACTTGTTATGCACTACCACCGAATGGTGAGGGGCATATAGTGTTGGCCATGTCCGTCTGTCAGTCCGAGTGCATCTATCTCCTACAATTTCCAACCGATTGTTTCGAAATTTTACAGGATACTTGCCTATGATGTGCATATCGACTGCCAAATTCGATCATGTATGATCAGAGTTAATGCCGTTTTTTGTTAAACTTTACGTTATAAGATCTTGTGCGTCTATCTTCTACTACAGTTTTCGACTGCCAAATTCGATCATGTATGATCAAAGTTAATGCCCTTTTTTGTTAAACGTTACGTTATAAGATCTTGTGCGTCTATCTTCTTCTACAGTTTTCAAGTGATTGTTTCGAAACATAATGCTTACCCATGATATCAAGATGTGCATATCGATTCGGTGCCAAATTCGATCATGTATTATCAGAGGTATGGCCCCTTTTTCAACATTTTTTACGTTATAATATCTTGAAGATACTTGGCTATGCTGTTAAGATTGGGGGGGGGGGGGGGGGGGGGGGGGGTGGGGGGGGGGGGGGGGGTATGAGTGTATCCGTTTCTCAGGAATATAGTTATAGTTTATCTAGTTTGTTCAATATTGAATATATCTTCAGCTTCGTTTCTCAGGAATATAGTTATAGTTTATCTAGTTTGTTCAATATTGAATATATCTTCAGCTTCGCAAACGACCTTTTCCAACATTTTACTAAAGAATTCTACAGTTGTAGCGCCGCTAAATGTGAAAATTCCGCTAAATGTTAAAAATCTTCCGCTAAATGTAACAGAAAACAGAAGCAGTAACAGCAGCATCAGTTTGTCGTTATGACTTACTTTGATAACAACGTCATCGAGTCTATTAAAACAGCATTGTTCATACCCTTACAAACTTCAGGCAACTTTAGTGACTTTTAACATTTAGCGGTTAACGGATTCCATTAAACGCTATATGTTAAAATTTATAACATTTAGCGGTTAGTATTTTCTTTTACATTTAGCGGAAGTTTTTACATTTAGAAGAAGTTTTTTTTACATTTAGCGGAAGTTTTTACATTTAGCGGTCTCAGGAATATAGTTATAGTTTATCTAGTTTGTTCAATATTGAATATATCTTCAGCTTCGTTTCTCAGGAATATAGTTATAGTTTATCTAGTTTGTTCAATATTGAATATATCTTCAGCTTCGTTTCTCAGGAATATAGTTATAGTTTATCTAGTTTGTTCAATATTGAATATATCTTCAGCTTCGCAAACGACCTTTTCCAACATTTTACTAAAGAATTCTACAGTTGTAGCGCCGCTAAATGTGAAAATTCCGCTAAATGTTAAAAATCTTCCGCTAAATGTAACAGAAAACAGAAGCAGTAACAGCAGCATCAGTTTGTCGTTATGACTTACTTTGATAACAACGTCATCGAGTCTATTAAAACAGCATTGTTCATACCCTTACAAACTTCAGGCAACTTTAGTGACTTTTAACATTTAGCGGTTAACGGATTCCATTAAACGCTATATGTTAAAATTTATAACATTTAGCGGTTAGTATTTTCTTTTACATTTAGCGGAAGTTTTTACATTTAGAAGAAGTTTTTTTTACATTTAGCGGAAGTTTTTACATTTAGCGGTGCTACAATGTTCATTCCTGTTATGCGCCAAATAACTGTTCATGTGTTGGTGCGCATTAAAACCCCAATTCAAATTCGCTCAAAATTACTTTCGAATAACGCAACAAACGTTTGACAAACTGCTTTGCATACATATACACCCAGTGTGAAGGAGGTGAAAACATTAACCACACACTCGCTGGTAAGCGCTACGTATAATATTCTTTGAAAATAATAGAAAAAAACATAACATTTGCAAGTACCTGCAACATAAAAACACATTAAAACACGATTTAGCACGAGATTTGGCCTTCTTGCCAGTTTGTTTCTAAAATGTAACAAATACCAATGAAGCACGCAAACATGGGATACTAAGAGCGAGAACTGAAAAAAAGGCACCTATAACTCTGAAATCGGGAACATACATCGAATGTGCACGTGTGCGTGCACGTGTGTGTCAGTTTAAACAAAATTTCGGTTAAAGAACGCCAGAAATTATAACATGAGAAGATAAAAATATTAAACAATCATAGTTGAAAATAGTATTTCCATTGCATTGAATTAATATACTCGCAGTAAGATAAACGTTATAAAATACCTGATGTAGCCGTGTGTTGTTCTTTTTTTCAACCTTTCCAAAAACGTGTTTAAATCGTTCACACTTAAGCATTTTCTTTTCGTGCATTCCAAACCCAGGATCCATTCTCGGTGTATTCATGATGTGTTGCAGTTTTACTGAGACACCTTAAGTAATGGCTGATTTAATTATTGTTACTGAGAGCTTTTCCAGTCGTTTAAGTGAATAAGGTAAATATTGAGTGAGCTGTAACATATTTGTCTTTATCTCTAGATCTCGTACTTGACAACGTTCTGCTCTACGAGTATTTGATAAACATTAGTGTCAGGAACACTCGATAACGACCCAACAATCGATTAAACTATTTCGTAATGGACATGCCAATTTTTAACTGTAACTGAAACAGTTCGATAAAATTGAATTGAAAACATGTTGAACTGCGGACTAATTGCAACAGAAAATGTTTTTACAGCATCTGAAAGTATAGACATTTAGCTTTAAACTGTTTTCGGAGGATAGACTCCGATAGACGGAGATATCCGGTTTACGTCCCCACCCTAGGACGAGACTAAGGGAAAGTGTCTTGAACAAGAACACACTGGCAAAACTCAGTGGTGCCGATGACGATCGACGCCGAGAAAAATACATTGCAGCTATAATCGAGTGATTCGATTCAATAATCCATTTGTTTTTCAACTTTAAATTTACCATCACCCTGCACTCAACATTCGCAGGGCTGTGTTTGAATGTTGAATACAGACTTGCGTTCGAATGTTGAACGTAAGGCTAGGTCAAAGTGTTGAATGCTGTGCTGGGATCGAATAAGTGCACGGCTGGGTTCGTATGTCTAACGCTATGTTCGAATGTTAAACGTAGGACTGGGTTCAACTGTTAAACGCAGTGCTGGATTCGAATGTTGGAACGCAAGGCTAGGTTAGAATGCTTAACGCAGGACTGGGTTCGAAGGACAGGGCCGGGTTCGAATGTTGAACATAGGGCTAGTTCAAAGTGTTGAATGCTGTGCTGGGATCGAATTTTGAATGCAGGGCTGGGTTAGAATGTTGAACGCATAGCTGGATTAGAATGTTGAACGCAGGACTGGGTTCGAAGGTTAAACAGAGGGCTGGGTTCGAATGTTGACTTGGTTTTGAGACATTTGAGAATGGTTCAAAATGAGCTCAGGGCTATTTAATTTAATAATATTTTATTGCTTGATGTTATTTACATAAATACATGTGATATAAAATTTATAATAATAAATAACATTTACAAATGGATTGGACCACGAGTTATCACAACATCAGTTACGGTCCTTTCCAAATAGGCAGAGTTCAACAAAATGGTTATATCAATATCTAGTTAAACAAAGCAAAGAAATAATGTTTAAACAATAGTAATCGAAAATAAAATAAAAAAAATAAAAAAAGAACTACAACATACCAAACAAAATATCGTTCATCAAAGCTCAGGGCTAGGTTCAAATACTAGTATTGGACGCAGGACTGGGCTCAAATGTGAACGCAGGGCTAATATCGAATTTTAAATGCAACACTGGGTTCGAATGTTGAAGGGTTTGGTTAGTATGTTGAACGCAGGGCTAGGTCCGAATGTTGAATTCAAGAGTGGTTGTTAAAAGAGTTTTCGGAACGAAGAACTCGTTTAGCGCCGCTCGTTGACTGAACATCTGTCTGGAGCTTTATTTTGATAATAGAAAAAGTGTTCGGAGTTCGACAATTTTCTGACTGTTGTATTCATGCTATGCTGGCGTGGACTAGTATAGACAGCACGGTGGCTTGAAACCAGAGGACCCGTGTCCAAACCCCACTGACGCGTAAACCGGGCAGTCTCGTATATCGGAGTGTATCCTCTAAGCACGTTAATGAAGCATAGGGAATATTCTCGTTAGTAATAGTAGGGCAGATTCCCGGATTCCTATATTTCATTTCCCGCTCTCTAGGGCAACTCTATTAGAAAGACATTGCGCTGACGAGCTGCTAAATAACATTCAAATAGTTATATGTATTATTATTCATATGCAGAGCGCCGTTTCTGATATTATTCTTTGATTAAATGAACTGGTTTGTTTGGTGTTTAACGTCATTTTCCAGCAAATATTAGGCTATTTATGACGATCGATTTGTTGTGGTGGAAGTAGACCACCCAAATATTCCATTGAACCAGTACTGTATACCTCCCGCCATCCGTAAGAATCGACACTTTTTCACTTACAAGTAGAGTTCCCAGGAGACGATCTAGAAGAGCAGTGGGTGACAATCCAAATACGAGTAAAACTAACATAGTGTGTGTCAGTTTTGTGTATTCAATGTGCATATTAATTAAAATAGGTCCCATAATAAATCGATTTATTTATTTTACAAGTTTGTAATTTTGACCCTGATCTGACAGTTATCATCGCATAAAGTATTGTTAATGAAATAGTTTGGTGGGGGAAATATCGATGACACGGCTGGTGTTCAATGCGTAAATCATTAATTTTAAAAGGCATATGATGATAATATACTAAATGTTCTGTGTTCTAATTGCACTTTTTTTTCTCAAATACAAGAGAAAATGCTCGTAATGTTGTTCAGTTTCATATGAAATGTGTATCGCAGGTTCGGTTGAATCTTTGTTTATGAAAACGACTCGGTGTATTTTTATTGTTAAATAATCAAAATTATTTCATGTGGGGTTTATATTGCTAGCAGTTATACATGTAAATTGCAAGGTACAATTTTGTTGTTTTGGCATCAATTACTCTTCAAGATCGCCTCCAGTCCCTTTAAAAGTCACAGAAAATGTATCGTCTGATCTCAGTAAATTGGCAGACTAGAATGGCATGAATACCATTAATTGTGTTGAAGAATTGTGTGAAGTATGCTTACATTTAAATATGAGCAGTGTCTGTTGCGAAACAAGGTACGAAACTGGGGACGAAACGTTGTTTGTTTTTCAATAAAACTACCTATATTGGTACGAAATAAAGTTTTACTTGATATAATTTCTACCTCGGAAGGCGTCATAATATCGCCAAGATAGGAAAATGCATGTATGTATTATGTATACACTAGGGTAATTCTACGTACAATTTGCAAATGTATATGGGTCGAGTACGAAATAAGCAAAATGGTATTGTAACAGTAACCGGATAGCACAGTTTAACCGAATATCGATGGACGTTTAAATGTCTTTATACTGAAGGGATATTGTCTAACTTTTGTGTTTCATCATCTCTTTTTACAGAGTTTTAGAAAATATAAAAACATTTTTTTTACTGATTCGTCTATAAACCCTGTCCATCGGTATTGAACATGATAATCTTCTGATATAAATACTCTTAATACGAGTTACGTACAACTTAGAGATGGTTCTATCAAATGATCTCGACCATCCTCTTTGACAATTAGAACGTTGACTAATAACACCGTAATTGATTACATTTATCGACTAAAACATGGAATAAATGACTGCACTTTAAAACATTTGTTTAAATGTGCTCTCAAAGCTTCACACGGATATGTTTCATGCAAATTGCTCCCTTGTGAGTGCTTTAATGTGTTTTCCACTTAATTCTTAGTAATTAGGAAATACGAATGGATTGAGAGAGTCTGTTTTTTTCCATTTAAAGCAGTTTTTCAAGTTTTAATGGAAATATATTTCGTCGAAATAGATAAAACATAAAATCGTAAAGTACAGAAAGCAATCAAATATTGAATGTTCAATTAGGCCCGTCGTCATTCGCAACATCTCGTACTGCTTCGCAGCATTACTCGAAGGTAATACGCAGGTTTTTATATTGGTTACGTCATCGCGCCTTAGATTCCCGCCAAAAAAAATGCATTCAAAATCAAAGTTATCATCCAAATGTTGCAATGTTATTCATCTGCATTGTAAAAATTAACACTCAACGCAAAAAAATCACCTTAAACAGAACACAGCTTTTGTAGATAGCAGTTTTTGATCATCCACAATTATCAAATTACCTCCCTTTGAAGTTTTGACAATTATTACTTGCCAACTTTGAAACTCGTTTGGAATGTTTTGTTCTGAATTATGTGTGCTTACAAACAACAAACATTGTTTTATTAAAACTATGTTTAAGATTGTATACTCACTCTAAAATGGGCCTATGGAAATACCAGCACTAACAGTGGGTACTTTTAATTTATAGTTCAGTATATAACTTCACACCCCAAAAACTACAGTTATTGCAAATGCTGAGTGTATCGCATCTTGCTGGTCTTATTCTACCATGTATAATGTATGCATTACCACCCTAAATATGCTAACACAAATACCCCACGGACATCCAACAAATAAGACACACTGAATAAGTAGGTGGGTGGGGTAAATTAATCCTCGAATTTGAACGGTTTTGACGCTTAAATCTCAAAAATAACTAAATATGTCAACGAAGATTTACACCAGATGTTGTCAAACATATTATGAAATAGAAATTGAGGCAATTGCTTTTCATGTATGCAACTTTAGTTCGGTTATACATGGTACAACTATGTATATGGCAATCCGTAATTGTGCACTATACCTGTTTTGAATAACCACTAATAACACCCTAATGACATGTGATACAACCATACAGCCGTTCTTTTTAATCACCTGAAATATCATATTAACTCATGACATAAGTGAAAAACTGACGTTTTTTTGGGGTCACGAAATGGGTTTTTTCCCCACCCGTGGCCGTTAGACCATAGACCTAATGTTTTATTTCATTATATATAGCCATAATATACTCAGACATATATATAGAGTTCATGTATAATTATTACTCTGTTTTTTAATATCTGATTACTATTTTTTACAATTTTGAAATTTTTTTTTACAATTTTGAGATAAATTACATTAAACCAATGGTTCGAAACTTCTTTACAAAGTAAATATATTTGTATTTTTAATGTGCATGTTACCAGACAGTCCTTTATAGCGCCTACATATCTTTAACATCTATACACATCTATACTGAAGTTTCTTAAATACAAAAAGGTAACGCGGAAGCTTTTGAACAGTTCAGAGCCGCAAGGCCTATATATATGACAATTTGTCAGATTTTAATTTCGTGAATTCTTCCTTGTGGGATGCAGTTTTGTTTTATTTTATATCAAAACAGTTCTTACCATTTAAACTAAAATAATTTATAAACCTTCTTTTTCTTTTTTCTCTTGAAAGAATACTGTGTTTTCATACAAAATAATCTATGCATATCAAACTGCACTCGGAAAATAGTAATCCGTTTTTAACGCTCTCTGATCAATTACATATATTATTTCCTGAAATTGTTCACGTTTGTTTCTATAAACAGATCGTTATATCAAAATCATTTTCTTTTTCTTTTTTAATTATATAACCCATAAAACTGCTTGCATATGATTAAATAAAAAATTGAGATTTCAGTTTTCTTCCATATTCTACCAAATTTTAAAATATATTATTGGTGCAATATTATCAAAAGTTAATTATAGTAAAAACAATTTGCTTTGAACTATTCGAATAATTAATATTAATGATTAAATGAAAGTATGCAAATTATATTGAAAACTAACGTGACGCCGCCAGTTTTAAACTAATCAAGATTGCCATGTGTCCCTTTAAGGTGTATATTTACCGCGTCAACTAAACATTTACTACGTCTTTCTGGACGACTTATACGATTCTGTCTTATCTAATAATGAAATCATGTTGTTCAATGTTACATTGTATGCACAATAAAGTATTGAAACTAAAAGATTGAACGGACGGATGGACGGACAAAGCGGCGTTAATGCACAGATTGCCATCTTAATAAATACAAAACCAAGTCACCGACAGGACAAAAACACACCAAGTTTTTACAATGTTTTCTTTTTTCCGTGCGTATAGCAAACGTTAAAAAAAATATTTTGCGTTTTATTTTGATAATTTTAATATTTGTGATAAAATAAACTTTAGAATATACCTTATGTAACCGTTTGTCGTTCTTCTCGATCTTCCACATTTTAAATCGTTCACACAAATGCTCCTTTGTAAAGACTTTTTCTTGACTTGCTAACATGGTGTTTTGCATTTTGTCTAGCGACTAGCAATAATGTTTGTGAAAACTATTTATTCGTTAAAGACAGCTTTAATCCTTATAGTTACAACAAGAAGTGTTCGCTTTAAACGCGAGAACTCACTCCAAACACAACTCTGAACAATTTGAAGCTTTACTAAAGTATTTAAGAAACATTACATCATATCTCGACCATCAATAGTATTAAAGGGACACACGGAAATCTTGATTTTTAAAAACTTGCGGCGTCCCGTTAGTTTTTCTACATAACATGCATTATTTCAATCATTAATGTTAATTATAAGAATAGTTTTAAGCAATTTGTTTTTGTATATTACCGACTTTCGATAATATTGCACCAATAATATATTTCAACATTTGATAAAATAACGATGAAAATTGAAAACTCAAAATTGTATTTAATGATATGCAAGCAGGTTTAAAGTCAAGATCAAGATTGCCGTGTGTCCCTTTAAGTACCTGAAAATATCAATGTACGCTAGCTGCTAGCGCTAGTTGGGTTGGGGAGTATTTTCAATTAAATATCCCTAAAAAATCGCTGATATGTATATAATAAACAGAATAATCAACAATCTCCGTGTGATACGAAAAATATGTCACGTGTTCTCGTGACAATATTTTCCATAAACACGTGACATATTTTCCATATCACACTGAGATTGTTGATTATTCTCTATTTATTGCTAAAATCAATTAAATATCAAATTGTCATACATTAGACACGTACAATTAATATCTTTCATTGCAATATTAGCGCTCTTACACACGATATAACGGCGTTTTCTTATTTGTTCTGATAGTTTACGCGTTTTGATACACAGATCACCAACAAAAACAGTAATTATGTCTGTGGATGCTCTAGGAGCTAAAATGGCACTTATATCAAGGGTTTTTCATCATTAGACTCCATTCAATAATGTTTTACATGTGCAAAACACAACAACATTCACAACCACAATTTAAATCCACGACCCCATGCTAATATTCAGAAAAAAAGTAAGCAACAAGAAACAAGTTAAAACAATAATACAAATGAAGAAGTAAAAAAAAAAAGTTTACCTCCAGTGGGATTTGAACCCACTGCTCTGTGTTCCCAGTGTACAAGAAGTAATTAAAATATTTTCTATGACGGCAATCTTGGATGTCGCACTGACCTAATTTTAATAAATTTGAAAAACAATCTACCATATGAAGTTTGGTCAAAATTGACCACGCAGTTTCTGAGAAGATTTTTTTTTTAAGATATTCCCTATATAACTCTGTATGACCCCAGGGGTCACCATTTACTACATGCACTACATGCAATATATGAGAGCCCTGCGTCTTGTGGTTTCAGATCTCAGAGAAGAACATGTTTAAGGTTTTCCAATAGAAGTCTATGTAAAACATGCAGCATTTGTATATACAACATTTAGAAAAATTAAAAAATTAAAAAACGCATCAAAACAGGAGACAATAATAAAAATGATAACCTTACATGTGTTGAAAATGACGTAAAACACCATACAAACAAAACAAATATATAAGTCTGTGTAAGCCTAGGATCGCCATTTGAACGAGCTTTGTAGAGGACCATAAGCCTATAGTAAATGCAAAATATTAAACCTATGGCTTTCAAAATTTCAGAGAAGAACATTTTTTTAAGTATTTCCATATATAAGTCTATGTAAAAGTGTGACCTCCGGGGCGGGGCCAAATCTGACCCCATGCAAGAGACACCATTTGAACAAACTTGGTAGAGGACCATAAACTGATGCTACATCTGAGAGCTCTGTGGTTTCAGAGAAGAAGATTTGTTTAATATTTTTCTTATAATAAGTCTATGAAAAGCATGCACAATCTCCATCAACAAACTTTGGACTCCTGGGTCACGGCGATTTTTTACCCCGAGACTTTAATGGAACAAACTTGATAGTCTGGGCATTGACGACATCTGTCCAGCGGTTCTTGAGAAGAAGACTGTTTAAGGTTTAGACCATATATGGTAATGGTGGCCATCTTGGATGTCGCAATAACCTAATTTGTACAATGTTGAAAGTCACTGACCTCAGTATCATCTATGTGAAATTGGTCAAGCGGTTTCAGAGAAGAAGTAGTTTGAAGCACAAGCTAACGACGGACGACGGACGAAGACAGACGATTAGTGATCCCAGTAGAAAACCTTCCGCTCAGGTGATTTGAAAAATAGGGATTGCTCTTTATAATAGGGACTTCATTTGAGATTAACACGCAATTGGTGTTTATTCACCTATAACAATACGCTACATATCGTGTACTAATTAAAATGTTAACTTTGTTTTTCTTGCATACCGGATAGGGCTATACACGTTCTACATGGGGGATGGAATTATAAGAATATTTCATGGGTATCCGGTAAAGATAGGGAATTCCAACCAGAGGTATAAGTGTTTTAACGATTAAAACTCTTATACCGAGGGTTGGAATTCCCTATCTGAACCTAATACCCATGATAGATTATTGTTCTTGCATATCAGAGACATGTTGTGCTTCGACGCCGACAGCTACTAACGTTTTGCATGTTTTCCTGCATACCGGATACCAGATGTTGGTGCGTGCGTGAATTTTATCTCAACCCTAGGGTGAGATGGAAATATCTAGCCCAGGTAAAATGACGGATATTCTTGTCCGGTATGCAAGAAATAAGAATCTTTCATGGGTATCCGGTGAAGATAGGAAATTCCAACCCGAGGTACAAGTGTTTTTATCGGACCTGAGGCTTTGCCGAGGTTCCGATTAAAACAATTATACCGAGGGTTGGAATTCCCTATCTGAACCGAATACCCATGATATATTCTTTTATCAGACATGTTGTGCGTTGACGCCGCCAAGTACTAACGTTTTGCATGTTTTCCTGCATACCGGATGTTGGCGCGCGTGAATTTTATCCCGACCCTAGGGTGAGATGGAAATATCTAGCCCCGGTAAAATGATGGATTATAAGAATCTTTCATGGGTATCCGGTGAAGATAGGGAATTCCAACCCGAGGTATACGTGTTTTTATCGGAACCGAGGCTCTGCCGAGGTTTCGATTAAAACACTTATACCAAGGGTTGGAATTCCCTATCTGAACCGAATACCCATGATAGATTCTTTTTCTTGCATATCAGAGACACGCTGTGCGTTGATGCCGCCAACTATTAACGTTTTGCATGTTTTCCTGCATACCGGATATTGGCGCGCGTGAATTTTACGGATATCCTTGTCCGGTATGCAAGAAATCCTTGTCCGGTATGCAAGAAAGTTTAACCCTAGGGTCTAGATAAAATTCACGCGCGCATTAACATCCATTCATTCTTTTGGTATAATGCTATTTGATTGACTCAATGATAAAATGGTAGTTCGAGTTAAACATAAAAACAGAAATTGCTGGTTTCTATTATCTAGATACTTAGGATGAAACCAAGAAAGTGCAGTACTATCTATGTTTTACATAGGATGAAATCAAAAAAGTGCAAAACTATCTACTGCGCATTTCAGGGTGCCTAGACGTCGAATATGAATCGAGATTTTGTTTTTATTGCTTTCTATATGTTTTCATACCTGATATGATTGAATAGAATGAAAACGGACGCTCCTGAATATGAATTCATTTTGACCCCAATTGTTTACATGTAATTTTATTGACAGCCAAAACCAAAATGGCGAAGGCAGAACATTCCATTTTTCTAGGGTAGGGTGACTTAAAAAAACTGTTGACCAATAGTGGTGTAAATAATAAAATATAAACGCAGTATACTATTAACTTACCTTTTATTTGCTAGATATAATGTTTTTCATTCCAAAATAAAAGATAAGTATGATCGATTGCTGGAGGTACTGCACATTGAACAATAACACCACCCTGCATAACCTACGTTTTACTTGGTACATCCGAACCCTAGAACAGACATGCGCAGACGACAATTTCTAAAAAATGATGCCGCCATGTTGTTTTAATTTTTACAATTTATAACTTTCACATCAAGTCAACTTCCGATAGGTCGAGATATTCAGTAGGTGAAAATAAAGGGGTTTACTCGGACTTTATCCTCAATCTCTATATGAAAAATGGAAATATTAACCATGATTTATATTAAATGTATCCATGTTGGTGTTTTTAAATCAGACACCACCAAAAGAAGAGACACAGATGTACACAAAAACCAAAGCTTTTAATATAATTATTACTACAAACTAGTTTTATAAAGGGCTAAAGTCAGTTGAGCACCAACGATAAACACCGAGTTTACCCCCTACCAGAATGTGGAGGTCTTTTGTTTTATTGATCACTGATTGGTCAAATTATTTTGATGATGTCACGTGAAAGTTATGAATGTAAACAAGGAGGTCAAATGAATTTTAGGCTTTGTGAAGCACAACGGACGGCTATGGCAAGATTGCAAACAGGTCCAGGAGCGTCTATTTTTATTCTATCTAACCATATCAGGTATGAAAACATAAATCAAGTACTAAAACAAATCTCGATTCATATTTGACGTCCAGGCGCCCTGAAATGCACAGGGGGTTATACTTAGGATGAAACCAAGAAAGTGAAGAACTATCTAGGTTATACATAGGAGGAGACCAAGAAAGTGCAGAACTATTTAGGTTATACTTAGGATGAAACCAAAAAAAGTACAAAAGTATCTAAGTTATACATTTCTAACAATCAACACTGATCAACAATACAGTAACAACAATCTCATTGCTGTCGATTGACCCTTCAATACAGTTGTCTAATAGTTCTATAACTTTAATATAGTTTATAACATACGATACACTTTCGAATATACCTGATGCAATCGTCTGTCCTTCTTCTCGGACTTCCGGCACATTTTAAATCGTTCACACAAACGTTCCTTCACAAAAAAAGGTTTTCTTTGCGAATATGATGGGTTGCGTTTTGTCTATGACGCTAACAATAATGGTTTTGAAACGATATCTTTAGCTTTGGTATAAAGCGTACCTATTGTCTTCACTTCCTACAGTTATGATCGTTCTAAACTTGAGAACTCACTTAATTGTACACAGCGTTCTAAACAATGTTGACATAAATTTCAAAAACCTTTCAATCATTTTTCTACAATCCGTTTGTTAATTCACTTGGACATATTTCTAAAGTGTCAATTTACTCTTAACTGAAAACTGTCTGAACAGCATCCTCATAGAGATGTTAAAAGAGATTTGTATTTGCATTAGTTGTGTTTTGTCTCCTTGTGTATGAATATAGTTCTAATTAATCAGAATCACATATATGTAAGTTTGTTAATATGTTCTCTTTGCTCTATTATAACATTGTGATTTGTATGCCAGCAATGGCCCAAAATTGGAAAATAAAAGATATTCTATTCGATTCTATTCTATCGTACACTAGACTGTTTTACACACTGAACACAGAAATAACATACAACCATTACACCATTATCTCGAGAGGAGCATGACAAACAATAAGTAACTCTGTGTTTATAACTGTCTCTAATGCATAAGGGTACGTCATTGAGGTGATATAAATATAAATGATGAAAAACCATAATATACTAAAAGGAAAAAGAAACGCGTAATCAAATAAGAAATATCTCTAAAAAAAAGATAGTCGGCGCGTTTGGGGAAGCACAATGTATATAAAGTGATTGATGGTCATGAAGTGAAATAATTTGAAAAGCGAAATGTAAGGTAGAGAACGATTTCTATCGGTATTCCGATAAAAGTTGACACGGCAGTGCCAATGTGGGGGATTTGAACAAAACAAGTTAGTGCCTTCCATTACGGAAGGCCATTGTTAAACTATTCAAAGTGCCATAACCCTGAAAACAAGATGCCAACGAGGGTCTGAATCGATCTACTGGCAAAGTGTACTCTGTTAGATGATGCTACATGCAAAATATCAAAGCTCTAACCTAAGCTTGTGGTTTCAAAAAAGAAGGTTTTTAAATGTATTTCCTAATATTTCCATGTAAAACTTTTGACCCCGGTAAGGGGCTTATTCTGACCCCTGGGTCACCATTTCTACAACTTGGTAAAGGACCACTATATGATGAGGCACCTTGAAAAATCACGTGACTTAGGAAATCTCGGCGATATGTAATTTTTAATAGGATTTCATTACCAGTTACCATGCAAAATTAGCGCACTTTGCAAGAAAACAGAATAATTTATTTGCAATTTCAGCATTTCTATTATTTTCTTCATCTTTTCCGGTCACGATTGAAGTACAGCGTAACAAATCACCTAACGATATACCATTTATCAACAAACAAATATACTAGTTTCCTTTGGCCTTGTCAGACAAATTTAGCCAATCAGCTTTCAGTTTAATAAACACTGTAGGCTTTCATAATTTATGTATCGCTTTCAACTCGAGTTTTGATAGGCTTCCTCCTGCGAGGCAAAAGTCTGGCGCCTAAAAAATTGCATATACTTCACTGTTATATACACCTAATTCCCCATAATATTCCAGATATATATCAACGTGTTTTGTACAAAAAGGGGCTACCATTAATTACAGAAAAGACAACTCTCTCATGTAGTAGATTTTTTAATCAAAGTATATTTTGTTACACGAAATTCATAAATGTTGAACTTTCGCTTGACAAAGTCAAGCCATTCGGTATTGTGTTTAATGTTAAGAGATTGCAAATTGTTTAGGCCTATGTTTGCTTACCTGCTTGAGCAAAATGCGCATTCGGTCGATAATGAAACTTTTAAGGGGTAACCATTGGTGTGTTCGGTGCTGTTTAAACCTTCTTTCCGAAAGAAAGGACAGCCTAATGTCGCCCTGTACCATTCGATTAGCAGTATCATATTAAACATACAATATATAGCGGATATACCCATTATGCGTTTCTTTTTCCTTTTAGTATATGTCTGCAGAGATTATAATTCATTATAACCTACCTAAGTCGTAGAAAAGATTATGTAATGTATGGTTAAAATAGTAACGTGTCTGCAGAGATTATAAATGTCATATCAACTACCGAAATCGTAGAAAAGTGGTGATAATAATAATTCAGTTAAACAGATTATAGCAACATGTAATTATAATCGCAGGGTCCACTACGGCATTCCATAATACATGCATTTCAAGCTCAATAGTTTAACCCATGTACATGCAATGTTTATAAACATAATTTAAAAAAATAATTAAACTTTCTCTTTTGTAATAACAAAAAATAATACTTTGCAAGTATATTAAATAACCTCAAATTATCTGTTAATGACAAGACTTTAATATTTTGAATATTAGAAAAACTGCAATAATATTTAGGTAATCATTCCGTTCCCTGAACTATGATATTAAACAATGTGGAAACGTCGTATTATTCCTGTGGTCATGTAGAAAACGTGAAACACTACTTTGTCCACTAAAAAAATAATTACACCGATCTGATGAATTCAGTACAAGGGGGTCCCAAAGGGGTTTTGCGTGAAAATGTGATCGGGGTGTTTTTAAAAACGTAACACGTGAAACAAACAATATTTTTGCGTGATTGCGTGAACATTTTATCAGCGTGATCCGTGATTTTGGTCTTGGTAAAACGTGATCGCGTGATATGGTGACGTGAAAGGTGAATTTTTAGTCCTTTTCAGTCTATTTTGTGTCCCTCCTCCTCCCCCGAGCCTCCCCCGAGAGCTGAATTTTCGTACTTGAGCGAACATCAGATGCCAGAATGCTGTTGTCAATTTGAAAGCCTCAGAATACATCTGACGGCTCAAGTTTGTGTGTGGTTTTGTTTTGTTGTTTTGTTTTGTTGTTGTTGCAACCCACACATTGTACTAGAGAAGCTCGAGCCTATAGCGCTTCATGTCTGCTCATCCACATTTAACGTGAAATGTGAAAGTTCTGCTATTTTCACGTGAAGACATGATCCTTGTTTTTATTTTACGTGATCACGTGAACACAAACCCCCTTTGGGACCCACTTACAACGTCAGATCGAATCCTTCATTGGTTGAATACAGCTAGACCACACCACTCAATTGTATCGTTCCTGAACTACCATCAGCTAAAATGTCTAATTTCTAAATGTAGTTTTATTTATATGAATCATTTATTTAATTTCGTTTGCCTATTTATATGGCGAATTCTCAAGCTGTGTTCTATTAATTATGTTCCGTCGGTTTGTTGCGTTTGTTTTAGTTGTACGTTTTTTTCTATCAGGGTCTTCCACAGGCCATTTAAGAGCATATTCCCCCTATCCCTTAATTCTAAAATCTAATTTCCCCCTATTCCATAATTAACCCCCTATCCTTTAATCTCTCTGCCCTATCCTTTAAAAACACCAATAAACCTGCAAAATGCATTATATACTTGTCTATAAATAGCTCCTTGTAGGCTATACTTCTTACAAATCCTTTCATTTACTGTTAAAATGTACTTCAAATTACATCTATATAAATCATGATCCATAAAAATATTGGTCACTCGAACGGTAACTCCCTCGCACACCCACCTCATGATATTCACATTTAATTCCCCCTATCTCTTAAATTATTTCTGTGGAAGACATGTAATTTCTTCTTCATTATATTATGTATCAATAATCTTAAAAATAACTTTGTAAACGACTCGTTTTTCATAGTTCCAGCCCGTATATTGTAATCGGTTCGAATAACTGCCGTTAATAACACTATCAATTGTGTACAATTAATGTCATACCTAGGAGAGCATGTGCATTTCATCCTTTTCTTCTACTGTGCATACATACCATGCCGCAAACATAATGAGAAATAAAGTATGTTTAACCAAACTTCGGTTAAAGGTGTAGTTTGGGTAGTCCAACACATGTGCATGCCTGTCAAGTATCACGCATTGGGCGTGAGACACGTGCATTTTTGTGTTAAACACAGACATATTAATTAATGTTATTAGGTCTGTGTGTTAAATCACGACCACACACATACATTACTACGTTCTCGCGCATTCTGAAAATTTGACCAAATTTAGTATATTTTAACAAAAAATCGATACAAATTTAGCATAGTTGAACCCATAATTCCGTATGGTATGGCTTCCGTATATTGACGACAATCATCGGCACGTATTCGTGACATGTCGCTTATCTTTGGCAGTGTATTCTATATAAGACTTTCGACCTCAAGGCTATCATCCACTAACATATATATTGAGGGCCAAGTTCTTAAAACAAGTCGTAAGGCTCGCCTCGCCTCACACTGACGTCTCGATCCGATCTCTTTTTGAAAGCTATATATCTGTTGCATATGAGGACAATGTCAGTAAAGTGCAGTGGTGTAGTGATATGAGTGTCCGACCTGCAATCGGGAGGTCGTGGGTTCGAGTCCCCTGGCCGCATCGTATCAAAGACTTTAAAAATGAAGTAGTTACTTGTAAGTTTTTACCCTTGCTTACCCTTGCTTGACAAGCAAATAATGCGTAGTACATGTACTAAGTCTGCTTGGACCAGTGTCAGAAAAAAGGTGAATGGGTGGGGTATCATGTGCTACGGCGTGGTATTACTATATCTGCTTCATGTAGACTGTAGGTAGATATATAGCAAGTTACACACAATCACCACACAAAAGTATCCACACATAATGCCGAATCAACGACGGGTAGGTACTTCTCGGGGCTCACATGGTAGAGGGACTATACTCCTGAGAATTACACACACACAATGTCAGAGGTGGTGTTATTCGAATATAAATATATCATTATACAGTAGAGAAATACATATGCAAATGAAGACCGTTTCTGCATCATAATTATATAGATATATGCATTAAGTGTTATGCTGAATCTGACAATAAACGAAATTTAAACATAGCATCAGTACATATTCGTACAATATCATTTCTCCTTTGCATCAGTTATAAATTACGGAGTGGTAAATAGGGAGCGTACTTCTCGCCTGTTCTCGGAGGTTTCGCAAGGGGTGGGCATTATTAGGTCGAACATGTGTTTGATCATTTTTTATAATTTAAATAAAGTGATTTTAAATGACAAGTGTGTTTATACTGTCGATAACCGTTATGGCTTTATCTGTGTTGTTGACACATTGATATTAATTATTAATATAAATGATCTGAATTATATCGTTATTCTTGATAATGAGAGGTACTTATGATTCTCAGGGCCCCGTTTTATAAAACAACTTAAGACCATTTTGATCGTAAATCAATTTCTTAAATGCTTCGCTATACATTACACTTTTTCAAATATACGTGATTTCATTTCATTTTCTTATACAGGTGATATTTCTGCACTACCTGCACCCATAATGGATTTCTACACTACCTGCACACATAATTGTCTACATTGAATGCTTAGGTGAACAAAAATGAACGATTTTAAAATGTCAGACTTATCCCGAGAAGTTTAATAAAACAGTCGCTGAGACACACCTAGGCAGTGCCTCGATTACATTATCAATCGTTGACAAAATATGTCTTGCTTAAAACTGAAAACATTGTCTGGGAAATTGAACACAAGGCAGAAAATCAAAACAAAATACTGGGTGGAGAGGGAGGTGAAAGCCTCCGGACCCCGAAATAAGTGATTTGCCTCAAACTCAGAACTGGCTACGGGTCCGTGATTATATAACATAATAATTATGTACTTTTTATTCGGTCTATACATGTTTCAATGGATCTGAGTATTGACCTCCGTTGAATAGAATTACGTATTGGCCTTATTACAAGTATAATTTGTTAAAATTTACGAACATCAGATCATACTGTCAAATAACACGGGACCGTTACAAGAGAGGAAAAAGATAAAATCTCCGAGGCAACTTGGCCCTTGAAACACAGCCTTGTTATATGCGCCCTCGGATCGTCACTTCTCTCTCTGGGGCGGCTCTAAATAACATATACTGTGTTGATGGGCCGTTAAACAACATTCAGTTCAGTTCAGTTCAACATAACAAACCTACAAAATACCTCCTATGTCGCAGCATTAACACGAATAGTTCGTAACATGGCTTTATGACACGTCCTAAAGAAAGTATACACATTGGTTCAAATATAAGATGATATCACGTTTTCTTATTTTGACAAGTATCCAAGTGTCCTAAATGATTTCTGTTTGGTAGACATTTCAAGTCTGGTATTTACACCCGACACCGTTTTTAATCAAAAATATACAATGTTTGATTGTTTGTACTCATAGTGCCGTCACTCACACACCCAAAAAGTAGCAGGTGTCGTCCGTAAATACCTATATAGTACAACAGACGACACGTATAAGTACCCCGTTACCTTTTCAACGGAATGCACAATTTTGACAAAAATATCGTATAAAATATCATCAAGATAACATTGAAGATAAACAGTCAATTTGATAATCGGGAAAACATTCAGTCACCGCTTTACAGAACGTGTTAAAATTTGAGCAAATTATGAGGAAAAATACATGTTTTATTGGCATGTAAAGGGACACACGGCAATCTTGACTTTTTAAAAACTCGCGGCGTCCCGGGTTTTTTTCTACATAATTGCATTTGTTCAGACATTAATATTAAAGCAGCTATCCCGCCCAACAACAGCCAAATTTTACAACATATGTACACCATTTCTAAACCTACTGACGACGAGGTATATATTGGAAGGGTTTAAACTAATGTTGGTAGAACTTGTTACCCGACCCATTTGTCATTATAGTATTTCTATTGTATATGTGGATATTATTCTGTATGTACAATTATTGGCAATAAAATATGTTTAAATCAAATCAGGTATATATGTAACTGACATATTTTCAGAATCCAAACTCTATAGACACAATTTAAACGGCTTTAAATAGCCGCGCCAAACCCTTAAACTGGAGCGTTGAATTAAGAGTTACCAACTCATAATTCACTTTACGCATATTCAATTACAGATATTTTAAGAACCCGTTAATGAACCTATACCTAAATATATACATTATTATATGACCGAACAAATGGACAGAGTTTTGCGGACTAAGCCTTTTCACAGCGGCTCTCTCCTGCCTGCCATCGTCATTTTCCTGCACCACCGGTGTTGCATGCAGCCACGAGCTGCCAACCGGCCGCCCACCTCAACTCTTCTCGGTTTTGTAGTGTAATTGTGTCGTTATTTGGCGGGATAGCTACTTTAATTTTAAAAATTGTATAAAGCAAATTGTTAACTGTTGACTACATTTCACCAATGATATTTCAAACCTATGGTAGAATAACGAAGAAAAGTCGAAAACTCATATTTAAATATATGCAAGCAGATTTAATGTCAAAATAATACTGGATTAATAAATCGAGAGGCTATTGTTAATGCTTGATAAAGACTTCAAGATTGACGTGTGTCGGACATTAACATCGGGTTACTTATGTGTCGTCTGGTGTAGTGGAATTTATGTATTTATCCATAACCGTGACGTTGATATAATACTAGTACACAATAATTAATACCCAGCTATATGAATGGCTTACGACCATTTGTAACTGAATGTGTGTTTAATGAAAAGCAGGGCAAATAAAGATAAGTATTGACATAAAGAAAAAGAAAACATCAACTTAACATAATTCAATAAATAAACAGAACACTAACACAAAACACATATATATGTATATATGCAGTTATTAACTTTCAAATTAGAAGAGGTCAATCTTGTTTTTAAGTTTATTTAAAGGGACACACGACAATCTCGAATTGCAAAGAAACATAAACGGAGGCGGCCATCTTGGAACGATGACGTAATCGCGCCTTTTTATCATATATGGCATATTGACCAAATTGTTCTTTAAAGCAAAGAAAACCACCGCAAATGAAAAATAAGTATACAATGTATACATTTTACATCTGTATATTTATTTTTAATCAATTTGCAGTGATTTTCTTTGCTTTAAAATGTATTTTGTCAATATGACGTCATCGTTTCAAGATGGCTACCTTCATTTATGTTCTTTGCAAATTTTCAATAGGTCATATTTCTTTTATTTTTCATTTTGATAATTCTTTCAACTTTTTTCAAGTTTGTCAGGGTCCTTTTAAATGAATCGTTTTTGAAAACAGTGCATCAACCCCTTTAAGATTACCGTTTGTCCCTTTAAAGTCTAAAGATAAAACGTCACTTACCTGTATAATCCTGAAAGGACTATCGAGTATGCTGCACGCCATGTCTGTAATATCTTCATTGTCCTCTAATTCCAGTCTCTTTGACATATCATTTACCGAATTCCGTTTAGGTTTTAACTCAATTGACTCTTTCCTAGATAACCTGGGCGATACTCGCCCCAATAACCGTCTTATCAATGTCTGCTCTTCCGGTTTTAACATAGTTAAAGAATGGTACTAGTTATTCTGCTGAAATATATTAAAATCAGTTATTTTTACTTTTGACATACGTCTCAGGTTAATCAGTAGTTGTTTTGTATACGCTATGTCCTATTTAAAAGTTGAAAGAGTTGTGTAAATGTGATATCTACCCCTTGCGAGTGTTACTCATGGTATGCCTAGTTGAAGATCGACTGTTGGTAATGTAATAGCTTCTAAAAATATAGAATAATGTAATCGTAAAAGGATCAAGTATGCGTAACGCATAATATTTTTGAAACAATTAATAGAAAGAGTAATGTCTCATTGGGTTAGTTAATTTAAACATCGAGATTGGTAGCCATCTAGGTGTTTAAATTAACCAACGAAATGAAACCTTACTCTATTTGTTTTGTAGCATGTCCATTTCAACTTCTTGCCATACTCTAATTTCCAATAACTGTTAGTTGTAGTACACTATTTATTCTGACAGGTGTTATTTTCAATTAAACGATTTACACCAGTCCTGTGCTATTACAAACGGAATGTTCAGTGGCCATGATACAACTTGCAATGATTGGTTCAGTCAAAGTTTAACCCATAACAAATGAAAGAATAATTGAGAACAACCAACCCGAACCCATGTTCTAAATTATAACCAGTTATCAGCTATCAATACGGTAATACGGTTATTAGACATGCGGCAAAGATGGATTGTTTATTGGTTATCTAATGCTTGTAAAGAATTACTGTCAAAGATGCACCATTAATAGTAGTCGGACAGTCAATAGAAATGATCAGAATGCTTTTAGATAGTGATGGCTCTGTAAACAGAAGTTGGATGAAAATGGGACAATCCCGTTTTATGATTTTATCTTGTCAAACAAATATCATTGATTGAAACAACATAGGTTTCACAACAGAAAAGAGAACATATCCGGGTTTTTTGGGGATCTGGGGAACATGGCCAATTAGTTTAGGGGTTTCTGTGTCCTAAATGATACGGAGACGGATCCGGGGAATAATGTTTATTACATTATATATACAGAAAACTACTAAGATCCCCACCCCCACGCCCCCACACACCTGGGAGGTCCTCACACAATAAATTATATGACTTTACGATCAAATAACGGAATTCAATAAAACCGAATGTTAATAAAACAATATCTGGGTTCGAAAATTTCAAAGAAAAATGTTGTGACCATCCAAAACATTAATTTTACACATAAACAATGTTTATCTCATTGTCAGCGCCCCGTCACCATAACCTCATATACACAATCTAATCCATAACTTTGGAAGTATAACAACTGCACTCACGAAACTTCATAGATGCATTGGCCTGTGTGAGAAGGGGAACCCTATTGTTTTTTTGGGGTCAGTATGTCATCAAGGTTACATTGATATGACAATGACCCACTAAGAAATGTTTTTTAAACTATTAGACCTACAATCGTGGAACTTTACAGAAAGGGTTCCCATGGTAATACAACGACTCTTATTGATTTTGGGTTTAGTAGCTAGGTCAAGGTCACAGTGACCCCGATCATGAAAAAAAGCCTTTTGCGAATTAAAACTTTAATATATACAATCTTGAAACTTAAAACAAAAACTATTCATGATGCAACAACGATCCCTATTAATTCTGTAGGGTCAAGTTCAAAGTAGCATGCGTTCCTGGCTGTTATTCATAAACGATCATATGACCTACAATCTTGAATTTTTATATAAATAGTGCCGTTGGTTAAACAACAACACCCATCAAAGTTTTTGGCAGTAAGTTGAAGTTTTTGGCACTAGGTGAAGGTTGAAAAAAAAGCTCCGTAACATAGCTGTTAAGGCCCAGTGAAAGCCAAGCGTGATATGGGAGCAAACGGGCCGTTGCCACTTGGTTACGTGGTTAGTGGGATGAAACACGCTAAAATCCGAGACGGTCTTTGTTTGAATTGCAGGAATTTTAGCTTAGAAGTCTACTTGTTATATACTGTTCAAATGACCGTCAATTGTAACTGAATTAAAAGCCTACTAAATTTTATCGATTTTCGGTATAAAATATCCTATTTTATTTTAAAAATCGCAGACAAAAAACATTTTGGTGACATTTTCAGAATGCGTGAGAACGTAAAATCTCTGCGTGTGAGCGTGATTTGATACACATGCCAATGCGTGAGATTTGGCAGATATGCCGTTAGTTGATGCTCTTTAGTGGTATATTTGTGCATTATTACTTCTTAAACCATGTTCATGGTGTAAATAAGAAAAAAATTCTAAGTACACTGGCGCCACTGAGTTTCGTCTGTATGTACTTTGGGGAGAGACTTTCATATAGCCTCATCCATCGGATGGGGCCGTAAACCGGGTGTTCAGTGTATATGAATCTATCCTCGAAGTAAGTTAAAGAACTATAGGAATATTTTGGTTCGCAACAGTACGTCAGATTACCTGGTTCCTATATATCCTAACCCTCTCTTTGGGGCGGCTTAGATTGATCTATACTGCGTTGACGGGCCATTAAACAATTCAATTTATTCCATTCAAATCGAACTAAGTAAATGTATTCTCTTGATTTTCATTGTTCATGACATTGATGCAAGATATTGAATATTACATTTATTAAAGCTATAACCTGATATAAATGGACCCAGTATCATATTTTAGTTCATTGTAAGTCTAGTCTCATTTATTTGACGTCTTTGTTAATATACGGACGTTTAAAGATGCACCCGGAGGACGGCGTAAGTAGTAGAAGCGTCACTTGGGCCCCACGATTGTGCATGCGCATAATGACGTCATCAGATGATGAAATAATTGTGAAATAGACATATTTCTGGCGGTGGTAAAATGTTTTTTTCTATTTTTAGGACATGACAAGAACAGGCATGTTTCAAGGTGTTGCGAAATCTTAATAGTACTATTTTTAGAATAGGATGAACAGACAGACGAATTTCTGAACGAGCGTATTTCTAAAAGCTCCCAGTTTAAAAAATCTTCAATAACCTTACGACAGGCCATTAAGATTTAATTTGGCATTGTGTTCATCTTTAAAGTTGTTCTTTGTTTCTGTGTGTGTTTGTGGTTGACTGTCCTCCTTGAATGCTACTTTCCCTGTTCGACTTTTATATCCATATTTACTGTAAACTGTTAACCAACGCTGAGGCAAGTAGAATAGCTTGCCTACCATATATCAGGGAGTAAGTATACTTACTTACTCCCTGCATATTCTATGCCTACTGGTATCTATTTTCTGTGTCTATTGACACGTATGTAACAAGAGACCAATGACCTTGAAGCTCTACTGATTGATTTTGATTTCAGGAAGTAGTCGCTACAAACTTGTTTTTTGAAAATCTATTTTTAGAAATGACGGCCATCTTGAATTTCCGGCCGACCTGAAATTTTGCTAGGATCAATAAGAAGACATCAAGAGCAACATTCGTGTGAAGTTTCATGAAAATCCGTCAAGTAGTTTCAGAGGAGTAATCGCTACAAGTTTTCATTATATAACACTATGTAAACAATGATGGCCACTGGAAGCCATGTTTAACGTCGAATCAAAATAATGATCGACTCGGATAACCACCATGCCATGCTGATCAATTTAGAAAAAGTCCCATATCAATATCACTTATAGTTTTCAAGAAGTAGTCGCTACAAACTTATTTTTTAAAAATCTATTTTTAGCTGTGGCGGCCATCTTGAATTTCTGGCCGATCTGAATTTTTGCTAGGATCAATAAGACATTAAGAGCAACATTCCTGTAAAGTGTCATGAAAATCCGCCAAGTAGTTTCAGAGGAGTAGTCGCTACAAGTTTTTACAATATAACTCTATGTAAACAAAGATGGCCGCTGGCAGCCATGTTTAAAGTCGAATCAAAACGATTTTTGACAAGGACCAACATCATGTCATGCTGATCATTTTAGAAAAAGTCCCATATCAATATCACTTAAGAGTTTTCAAGAAATAGTCGCTACAAACTTGTTTTTTAAAAACCTATTTTTAGATTTGGTGGCCATCTTGAATTTCACATCAACATGAATTTTTGCTAGGATCAACTAGACTTCATGGGCAACATTTCTGTAAAGTTTCATGAAAATCCATTCAGCAGTTTCAGAGGAGTAGTCGCTATAAAAAAAAGTTTACGGACAGACGGACGCCGCACCATGGCATAAGCTCTGCTGATCTCTGATCAGTGGAGCTAAAAATAGCACAACCGAAAGAGTACTTCATAACACAAGTCTAAGTATGTAACCAATTTAAAAGCTCTTCAATTCAATGTTCCTATTTTATTTTATCACCAAATGCTTTAAAAAGCTTAAATGTATGAAAATATTTGAAAAAAACTCACTTATACCTTATCTTTAGAGAATCTCCCAACCTCCCTTAAAAAATTCTTCAATCTTCCAGATTATGGCTTCGAAAGTATCATATGTATGAACAATATATAATGGAAAATAATAGACGAAATAAGGCAATACATTCTTAATTTTTTATTGAAATATTTTAACAAATACTTAAACATTTAAACATGGCAGAAAACAACAGCAATATTAAGTGTGCAGTTAGTTACAAAATGCTTTCAAAAAATCTTAACAATAACAGTGTAACAATGCTACAATGTACAGCATATACAATAAAGCTCATAACATGAAGAACTACAATATTAGTTATTGGATTTGTTACTGATCCCCTACAGAAATATGCGGGGTCAGTAAGATTTATAGGGGGCGAGGCAATAGCCCCACATATTTCTGTAGTTTTTTTTAATTTCATACCCCAGCCAACCCCGTTTTCGCTTCTTGGAGAAAGTATGAAAGATAATACATGGACCACTTAATGTATATCACTCAGGCACTAACACATGTACCTCAATTTTGCAATCATCATTGTTTAAAAAATAATAATTAAAAAATCTCACTGAACACTGACAAGTTTGTGTTGCAATGTTTTACAACCCTGTAAAATCTTCTGTCAAATTCGGTTGAATTGAATTGAATTGGGTTTTAAGGTGCACCAACACATAATGGTTGAGGTGGAGCCATGTTTATTGTTTTTCTGCCACTGCTCTAGTGATTTGAGCAAGATGGCACCTGAAACAATGCCAGGGTCATGATGAAGACCTTTAATGAGCATGAACAAAAAATGATAAAATGAACATGAATTTGGTGGGGTTCTACCCCTCTGCCTTCCCCTCCAACGGGATCTGCAGTGGCCCTATTCTTTGCCCGGGAACCACACGGTTGCCAATGGAATAGAGCAAAACATGACACTAATGGAGATGAAGACGACTACTGGAAATCAATACCAGGTTCATGATCCCCATTTAAACTCATAACAATGGTATTCAGTTCCCACTGGGAGAACCATACCTTCAAAAGGAAATGATCATTGACTATTTCTTTGGGCCAACATGGGAGCTGGATATGCAAAAGCATTGCAGTAATTAATAGTTTTATATTTCTATATAAATAGCATGAGTCAATAATAAAACATTGGATGATAGTTTTAAGGTATTGGAACTAACAGATCAAGTTTTAATTAAAAACACACAGCATCTAAATTAACCATTTACTCAGACAGCTTTTTGTTTGTATAAACTTCCACACACATGCCAGTATCCACGGATTTTTTTTTTATCTACAGGGTGTATGCAAAGTTTGAAGATACCACTTTAATACATAGGTTATCTTACACTACCGAAATTATTATTAACCCTTAACCCCCTACATATATATGATGGACTGTTCTTTCTTTGACTTAAGACCATTCCATTTATGTGACAAAGGGGTGTTCTGGGGGAAATGACTGATCAGCAGCCAGACATTGTAAACCCTGATCAACCTGCGAGTTACTCGCAGGCTAATCTGGGTTTACAATAACTCGCAGGCTGATCCGGGTTTACAATGGACACAAAGGCTATTATAGTTGTGCTTAGCGGGTTAAGCAACTTAGCGTAAAACTGCCTTGTGCCATATAAATTTTAACCAACAAGTTTAAATATATTCAATATTACATAAGCATGAATGTGAGATTATATTTATCAAATATCTCCAATAATGCCACATAACAATCATTTATAATAAACCCGCCTCTATCTGTTGTTGTATTCCGCTTCCGTTTTCTCCGTACTCATACAGAACAACATAGTTGATTTCCCTAATCTCATATTTAGCTGTTAAGGAATGTTGCCAGGCAATTCTGAATGCACACCGAGCTATGATTCAGCCTTCATTTGCATATATATTACACTAGTGTATTATATTATTTATGTCATTACTTTATTACACTTCCACACTGCAAGTTATGTGATAAATGTATTTAGCCCATACTATACAATGCGATAACAAAACTTGGAGAAGAATTCTATAAACAACTTGCTTTCATTCTAATCCTTTTATATGTTTTGTACAATGTATATCCTGTAATGTTGTGAACTATTGAAAAATCAAATATGTTTTAAAACAGACTTTGCATATTTATGAAACGGGGTATAAAAAAATATTTGCCCGAGATTAGAGTTGCTTGAAATTAACATAAGAATTATACAAAATCAAATGTCTCGCCTACGCTTTTATTGAGATGCCCCAAAAAGATGTTATCGATATCCCCCCGCCATCACAGCCCTATTTATTATTTGATGGTAATTGAATTGGGTTTTACGGCGCACCATCACATGAAAGGTTATATGGCGCCTAACAGGAATGAACATGCCAGGCTCATCATCCATTTACATCAAGATAAAATATGGAGAATGGGCCTCGAACCTTCTAACCTGCAGCAAATTCTATAGTAAACGATGGAGCCACGTTTCCATGTTTGCATACGCGGTTTGATGATGAAGACCTTGAATGAGCATGATAAAATATGACAAAATGAAAATGAAGGGGTAGAAAGAGTTGAAAACAAATAACTTCAATAACACCTTTATGCCATGAGGCATATTTTATAAGGATATAGGGATCAATATTTAAGTGTATTAAAATTATTATCTTGTTTCCGTGGAAACAAAAATTAAATTCATATAAAAATTATCCATATAGCAATTAGGATCTATATTCATACATTCATACATATTTCAATCTATCTACCATACATACTGGTAAATGTTTGTCAACTGCAAAATATATTGAAGTAATATGTGCTCTCCCTCTTTTATTAACTATTTTTGTAAACTTTATTTCAAACTTTGGAAAATTTATTTCAAACTGCTTAATTTTACAAATCAGTGAACAGATAAAGCATGGAGAGAACTGTAACCACATGGAGAAAACTGTAACTAATGTTGTAATAACTTGTAGTTCAATTCATTTGCATATGTTGTTATGAATATTGTGAAGTTGAATTGATGTATTTTAACATATCTGCAATAAAACATTATTAAACTAACAGATAAAGCAAATTACAGCAATAACATACATGTATAAATACATGACACAATGACGAAACTAATAGAAAACGACTATTTACATATCATTAATGGTAGTTTAGAAAAATAGTACTTAAAGCTGTACAGTCTCTATTTTAACTGGTCACAACTCATGAATATGAACGAGTCACATGTGAAGTAGTTTCAAATCGAAGAACACCCCAAAAGTCGGTATATACGCAGAAATCGATGCGTAAAATTTCACATTTTTATTTAGCCTCCGTACAGGTAACATCGATAAATATACGGCTCCAGAATATATGTGATAAACAAAATAGTTGCCCGGAACGGGATTTAAACCACAGCCTTGCACTTGTAAGATTTGAAAGCTGAACCACAAGACCACTGTTATTTATTGGTATGTTGTAGCATTTTTAACACTAAGTAGGCATTACGTAATAACAAGCGCACGCACACAAACTCATTAAGCCCTAAATAACAAGTGGAGATTTCGTTGATTTGAGGCGAAGTATTAGTTTCATATTGATATCATACAGTATTACACCAGGCAATGTTAATTTACACGTGCGACAATATGGACTACATATTTATTGATCCATCTTTAGTTTCGTTCAAATATGTTGTTATTTTTCCTCATAATAAATGGCAGTTAGTATACTATTTTCTCAAGTAGAGTTGTAGTTCAGTGGATAGAGCATCGGATTTGAAATCAGAAGGTCGTGTGTCCGAGCCCGAAAAAAGCTAACTTTTTTTTTCTGTAAAAATTACTGTTACCTGTGTGCGCTGGTCAATGTATATACAGTAAATGATTTCTTGCGCTATATTTGCTCGCTTAAATACCCGATTTCGACATGAGCTGGTGAACATGAAGTTACAAATAAAGACATGCCTACAAAGAAGAAATCGATTGATATAGGGACTCGGTAGCTTTAAGTCAAGAAAATGACATTCACGTTTAACTATACTTTTATATTTATTCAATTTTTAACAGTTCATACACTTATTTTACAGATTGGGTATTTTTAAATCCGCTGCAGTCAAAACATGTTAATTTTTATATAATTTTTATATTTTTAGATTGTATACAAATGCTTTGAAAGAAAAAGAAAAAAGAATTGAATTGGAGTTTTTGCCAAACAGGGATGAACATGCCAGGAAAAAAGAAAGTGGAACAATAAACACAACTATTCTTATTATAAAATATGGCTTATGTACAAACTCCTTTATTATGTTACCATTTAAATGTGAAAAAGTCACATCTACAAACTTTTTATGCACCCTATACATATCAAATTATTTCTACAATTTTGATTAGAGATCACTTTCAAATTAATGGAAATACATAAAACTGATTCAAACACCATTTGTTTACAGCAGATGCAGTGAACTGAAAGAAGCAATATATCGTATAGTGTTTTGTTTATATCTACTGTTGAAAGACAATCAGCATGTTAAGTGGAATACTCAAATTTTATTAAAGGGACACATGGTCATCATTTTTCTCTTCTTTTTTTTTAAAGCTTGTGGCATCCCATTAGTTTTCTTCATAACTTGCAATATGGCAATCATTGTTTATAATTATCTGAAATGTTCAAATCAACTTGTTTTTGCATATTACTTATTCTAATATGGTTTATTAAAATACTCAATGCTGATTAGTTATTGGGGTGGTCTGAAAAAATATATATAAACCTCTGACGTCATGTACGTCAACCGTTAAGACGTCATTTTAAATGCCAGAACACACGTTAACTGTTGAGACGTCGTTTTAAACGTCAGATTCAAAACAACAACGCAATGAAACGCGTTATTTTAAGCAACGATACGTTCCAACAACACATTTAAACAGGATGAAGCTGTATATTCTTCTGATTTGATGTTGAGAGATAGGCATAAAATGTAAGTTGTAAGAAGTTGTTTGTATTTTGTACAATCTCTTGACAAAATGTGTTTCATGATACA
Organism: Cyrtodaria siliqua; assembly: GCA_037043455.1. Classification (NCBI taxonomy): domain Eukaryota; kingdom Metazoa; phylum Mollusca; class Bivalvia; order Adapedonta; family Hiatellidae; genus Cyrtodaria; species Cyrtodaria siliqua. The sequence goes on along the minus strand of JAWPHD010017041.1, from coordinate 9,547 downwards.
TGAAACTCCATGTTAGATAAGAAATAAAATATTTCCAGCAGGTTTATATTGTGTTAGATCAAAACCTGGTGTTTGGGACTTGAAACACATCAAAACCACGGGGCTGCGGCCCTTCGTATCGATGAACTTCAAGTCCTGCCCACCAGGTTATGATCTGGGACAATATAATTATAAACCTGCTGGAAATATTTTATTTCTTAAATAATATATTTAACGTAAAGGCAGAATAATGAATTGAATTGGAATTGAATTGGGGTTTTAAGGCGCACCAACACATTACAGGTTATATGGCGCCTAACAGGCATGAACATGCCAGGCTCATCTTCCATGTACATCGAGATAAAATATGGAAAATGGGCCTAGAACCTTCTCACCCTGAACTGCAGAGTTGCTGCAAATTCTATTGTAAAAACTCCATTTTACGCTGGAGCCACAATTATTGTTTTTCTGCCACTGCTTTTAGTGATGTGAGCGAGATGGCACCTGAAACAATGCAGGGGTCATGATGAAGACCTTTAATGAGCATGAACAAAAAATGACAAAATGAATATGAATGGGGAGGTCCTACCCCTCTGCATGTGACGGTGTGTTTGCAGTGGTTGTATTCTACCCCGGCAACCACACGGGGTCAAATATTTACCAAATCAACTTGTATTCAGTTATATGAAGCAGATTTATAGTTAAAATGATTCAGCTTAATAAAATCGACGTGTCTTTTGATGATTGATCCTACTTCAAGATGGCCGTGTGTGCCTTTAATAGAATACATTATTTCAATAAATTCCACATTAAATATTTGGTTTATTCTCAAGTACTTGATAATCGGGTACTATCGGTATGCAATAGCCCTGTGAATGGTAAACAAATATGGTGTACAAGTTGAACAATTAATACTACCAGACTAGCTGTTCAAATAAAGGAGATTGTAACAGATGTATGAATGAACATTTTGAGCCGACCCCCATCAAATTTTGATCTAAATTTTATTCAATCTCAGAGCCTTTATCAGGCTACGATACTCTACACCTATAGCAAAGCGTAATTAGGATTTGATTTTAATGAGATTGTCAAATGATCTAACCTTTACATGAAATTATGTAGTTATATATGAATTGTGTTTACAAATGTGCTGTTTAGCCAGTTTATGGTATATTTATTCATGAGAAATTATGGAATTTTAGAGTTGTTTTTTTTCCAGAGTCTTTTTACTCACACGTGGTACTGATATCTGCACCCTTTAGAAGATATGACAAATACACAAAGACAGGGTACCCTCATTGACGTTTGAACTAGATTTTATATTTTTTATTTGCAAGTTTTGGTTTTCAGACCTATTTACTTATCATTACAATAAAAAATTTAGAGTTGCACTTTCGAAATTAATAACCTTGAAATAAAAACTGCAGAAAGGTTTAAAATATCTAGAAAAAGGAAGTGTCAACAGTGGAATCTGCTTGAAGATGAATTCCATTTTTTTTTAATTCCCCCTTTTAAATGTAGGTAAAGATTCCAAATCAGTATCACTTACGGTTTTTGAGAAGTAGTCGCCACAATATCGCATTTTTAAAAGCTATTTTTAGCCGTGGCGGCCATCTTGAATTGTTGGCCTATGTCGCCACAAAAAAAAAAGTTTACAGACGAACGGACGGGTGGCGGACGACGCACCGTGGCATAAGCTCTGCTGAGCTTTGATCAGTCGAGTTAAAAACAAACGAACGTCATATACTGCCTTAAATGAGCTAAAAATGAAGTAAAACAACATTCAACCAAACGGGAAAAAAATGGCATTATCCTATCAGTCATTATGCTAGCTGAGCTGGAAAGAGGCAATGTGGGACAGTTATAATATATAATATAAATTAGCATTTCAAATAAATTGCTTAAAAAAATGCCGCTCATATCGTAAGTTTTCGTAAGAAATTCTGCCAAAAATTCTGAAGAATTTACTTCTTAACGTCTCATTTCCATTATGCAATATATCTCTTTTTTTTAAGTCAAAGGTTTCATCCATAACAAAGTTAACAGATGGCTCGATAATTCATGTGTTAACAACCGTGTAACGTTGACAACCGGTAATTATGATTCGTCAGAAAACGCGATTAATCATATCAAATATACTGAAATCTGTGCAGTATTTATACTTCGTATACCTGCCGGTAAATGGCGAGTAACGCCAAGGTTAATGACTTATTCCCCACGAATTAAAACTGTATCAAACCATACCATGAGCTATATAATCCCCCAACCCACCCTACCAACCACCACTCCCCAACCCCCACACCACCACTCCTCTCCATCTTCCCATAGCATGAATAGTCTTTGATTTGTAAACAGTTAACAAGACACCATTCTTAAAATTGCATATTTCAGGGTTTTTTCAAGGTTAGTTTTTCCTCTCGAAAAATCACCATAAAAGGTGGGGCCATAAGACATAGGTGATGTAAGAAAGTTCTTGTTTACTATACATGTCAAGAAGCTCAGAAAGTGTATGCGTGGATTCGAAATTTCGAAAATGTTGATCAGTGATCCAGTAAAACCCATTAATACGCTTCTTATACATACTGTTACTGATACAACAACAACATCGAATAGAAAAGGGCAGTTTTCAACTACTTATAATTCCCATTTTCATTAAAAAAGGAGGAATTATTTTTTATTATAGGAATTACACCTCGGAGATTTACATGTAATTGGTGATGGTAAACCTCAAGCCACACCATGAGCTAAATAATACCCCCAAACGTCTTGAAAAACAAACAAACCGGAAACATGTCTGTATAAAAAAATAAATTATTATAGTATTTTTTGACCATCCAAATTCAGTTCGTCGTTATAATGATGAAGTTTCCCTCTTTCTTTATCTATAAATTTAGTGTCTTTCTGTCGTTCTGTGTATCTTCGATAGCAGGTGCGTCTGCATCAGCCAATCAGAAAAGATACCAGAATCTCGGTAGAATGGCTGCCGGGTCAAAATATTTTAGAAGAACAGTTCTAGGCGTTTGTCTTGAAACAAGCAAGCGTTGCAGATGATACAGACTACTCAAGAAACGGAGGTGATAGCCTGTGTGTCACGAACCAACTCCATAGACATAGGTTTAAGGTCACGGGTAAAGGTCACGGTTCAGGGTCACGCAAATCAGTTGACATTAAACATCCTTCAACCAACCATCAATGACATCAGAAGCCAAGTTTAAATGAACAATAGCATTAGGTGAGTCGGAAAGAGGCAAACTTGCTTTCTAACTCCCTTTCCTGCTTCTCACGTAACTCATTAATATTCAGGCCAAATAAAAAAATAGGTGTGGTTCCGGTTTCCCGACCGACCCTGATTTTAGGGGCCTACCCTAAAAATAAATTCTTTTTACGTTTTGCATTGTCTGTTTTCTTTACTTTTCTTTTTGTTTTTAATTCTTTTTTTCTATCAGTTCTGTATCTGATGATATCAGCAAATCTATAGTTAAGTTTATTTATTTATTGGGTATTGGGTATAGTGTAAAAAAAAAAAGACAAAATATAAAATAATTTTTTAGAAAATAAAATATTTTCCGTACCTACCTACCCTATTTCTTTTTTTAGCATGTAATAGTTACCACACATATAATTTTATTTGGCCTTTCAATAATCCATAATAAGCATGGACCGAATTTGGATAAAAAACGCCAATACCTAGAGAAAAACAAACATAATAGATGTTGGAAATGCTAGGTGTTCATAAATCAAGCCAGCCTGTTCTCGGATTCGTTTGGAATAAATGTTGCGTGCAGCAGGTCGGCTTGTGTCTATACCAGAAGTCGTTCATCAAATTCGAAAATTAATAGATTCTACTGTGTGTGTGGCTTTCGAGGCACAGTTTCTTCTAGAAATAAATATAAGCATTTAAAGGAATCGTGTCGGCAAAGTTGATCTCTTAAAACGTTTAAACATTTCACCCCCAATAAACCCTGGTAGCATGATCAAAAGAAAAGAAAAGTGAAGAAAAGTAAAGTCCATTTAATAAATGCAGGCTTAGAATGGTTAGTCTAAAGCTTATGCTGTGGTGCTTCGTTCGGCTGTCTGTCCGTTCGTCCATACACATTATTTGTGGCGACGACTCCTGTAAAACTATTAGATGGATTTTCATGACACTTTACAGAAATGTTGCCCATAAGTTCTAGTTGATTCTAGAAAAAAATCAGATTCATGTGAAAATCCAGATGATAGTGATGTACCGATTAATCGATTGTAACCGATCATCGGTTATTTAGGCATCCGATTATGATGATCGATTATGAAAGTCTATAATCGATCATCGGTTATTTGTAAAATATGCACTTTCAAAATAGAAATAAACATGATTATCCAGGAGACAACAGTTAGGAAATACACTTGTACACAAATAAACATATTTATATCAATTATACTTGTTTTGCTGATTCAAATGACAATGGTAAAAGAAACAAGACCGAAAAAACGCACGCTTAATCAGAAATTAATTATAAGTTCAAGGACTCAAACTTAGATTAACATAAGTATTGACTTATCGATATTATAACCGATGATTGATCGGTTACATCCTACCGATTGTAACCGATGATCGATTGTAAATTTAAACCAATTGCCCATCTCTACTCTAGATGACCACTAAAACTAAAAATAGAATTTTAAAAAAGAAGTTTGTAGCGACTTCTCCGAAACTATAAGTGTTTTTACAGAAAGGATGTCCATAAGGTCTATTAATTGATCCTAGCAAAAATTCAGGTTGATGTGAAATCCAAGATGGCCACCAAAGCTAAAAATAGATTTTAAAAATATAATTTTGTGGCGACTACTTCTCAAAAACCTTAGAGGGTATTGATTTGGAACCTTTACCAAATTGACTGGCATGACATAGTGCTGGTCCTAAACAAAATGAATTTTGATTCACTATTAAACATGGCCGCCTGCGGACATCTTTTTGATGGAGTTTTAATGAAACTTTACATGAATGTTGCTCTTGATAGCTAAGTATCTTTGTTTACATAGAGTTATATAGGAACTTGTGGAGACTACTCCTCTGAAACTACTGTATAGATTTTCATGACATTTATAGGAATGTTGCTGTTGATATCTAGTTGGTCTTAAGTAAATATCAAGTTGGCCTTAACTCAAGATGGCCACCACAGGCCTTCACTCAAGATGGCCACCACAGCCCCGTCAAAAGACTTTAAAAAAACTTTTTTTTGGCGACTACTGCATTTTGTTTGGTTTGACGTTTAACATGGCCACCAGCAACCATCTTTGATTACACAGAGTTGCATAGCGAAAACTCTGACACTACTTGAAGGATTGTCATGAAACTTTACTGGAATGTTACCCCTGTTACAAAAATGATTTTCATTTGAGAAATATTGAAAATAAAATATATTTACTTGGCAAAAAAACTGTATTGTTTAATGATGAACAAACACTACCCCTTCAAATAATGACAGACATTTGAAACATTATGATACCTTTCCAAGGCCGAGCTGTTCAGATCTTCAGGAGAGTGTTTCAATGTCATGGACCTCTTGTTTCATCATCATTTGTTTTGTGAAAATTTAAAAAAATGGAGCCAGATACGTCATTACAAAGATAACTGTACCTGTTACGTGGCTATATAAAAAAATCACTAATAAAAACCCACAGAACGCTGGTATTTTTTATTACGACGGGTAAAAGGTAAAAGCAGTCCAGAGAAGAGTACAGAATGCCCAAAAGTGTTAAACATAGTTCCCTAAACGTATTAAATATTGTTCGCTTAATATGTGATTTGCATAAGTGTTATTAAGCGAACACTATTTAGTACGTTTAGGGAACTATGTTTAACACTTTTGGGGATCTAGGGAAAGGTGTAAATACTTTTAGGGATTTAGGGAACATGGACAAAATACTTTTGGGGAACTTTGGCAAATACTTTTGGGGATCTAGGGAACATTGGTCATTACTTTCAGTGATCTGGGGAACAATGTCTATCCCGGGAGTCAACAATTGTGTTGCCTGCGATGTGCTTATTTCAGTTCTGAGTTAGGTAAAGTTTAATGAAAGGTGATATAACTCTGCCGAAATGAAAGTCAGAGTTATTGGAAATGTCTAACGACATTCCTTGGGGTATGATGAAGATATGTGTGAAGTACCATTAACACGGGTCAAATAATTTTCAAGTTGTGTCAAAGGTCAGAGTGTAGGTTAAAGTGCGACGGACAGACGACGACGACGGACGACGTCTGACGACGGACACAAATATCACTAAAAGTGTATATTAATTGACATTTAACATTTAATGCAGATATATTTTATTTAAAGGTTTACCACCACTAATTACATGTGAACCACCAGGGTGTAGTCGAATGTAGTTCATATAATAAAAAGTAATCCTTCTTTTTTGATGGAAATGGGCATTATAAGTAGGGAAAATCTGCCCATTCGATTTTGTGGTTGTATGTATATGAAGCGTATTAATAGGTTTTACTGGATCACTGATGTACATTTTCTAATTTCGACTCTACATGCTTACACTTTGTGAACAACTATCAATGAAAAGAACTGTACCCTTGTCCTGTTTAGTAAACAAACAACAAACTTTCTTACATGTCTTGTGACTCCACCTTTTCTAGTGATTTTTCAAGTGGAAAATTATTTTTCTATATGAAAATTACACTGCTGCATTAGATTATTAAGATGTGACATTTTAACATCGGTATCAATGAGGGAAAATAATTAGTGGATGCATACCTAAAACAAACGAATAAGCATATGTCCAGACGGCCATTCGTGAACAAAAGAGGCATGCTAGCATGTTAGATGCAGGCGCGCTTTGTTTTGCAAAAGTGGTGTCCCGCTTTTACTCCGGTCTTCTTTATTGGCGTTGCAAAATATCGGAATACAACAGGGAGACAGTTTAGCCTTTTGGAACTTCATTATTGCGCTAATGATTTGAATTTTATCTTCAAAGATCAAAAACTCGTAAAATTCTCATCACATCGTTTACACTATTTATAAACAGCGTCTATCAGCGTTTTATTGGTCATTTATTAGCCTGTTTAATGGTATTTCCTTCTGTCCACCTGTTTTGATACAAGGCGATAATGGCCGAACCAGGACACTCCGATGACCCTTTTTGGTCAACTGCAGTCATCCTGGTCACTCCGCGGTCTATAATTTGCGATTATTGTCACTTAGATGGTTATTCCTGCCGAGTTCTATAAAGGCTTGACCAGTGCGCCTGTCAACTCCGGAGCGTAATTACCCACAATCCAACGCGAAGCAATGGCCGTCTGTCTCACACAACATTAAAAGTTAAAAACACGTGGATACATTCGTATTTGGTCCGTAAAAGGCAACAAACTCCACCTGATTAGATCTTATCGGCGATCATTTTTGAATCATGTTCTGTCAATGAAACAAGAAATTAATAAGATCGAAAAGATACGATCATACCTTGTCTGAAATGTGTAGCAATCTGCATTTGTAAAAGTGATGCTTTGCATGGCAACTGTCTGATTGATGCAGATATTGTCAGAATGTGTAACCTAATCCATTTTTTTTTTAAACATATATATATTTTCAAAAAAAATGCTATTGTAATATGATCTTTCAAACCAAGCCTGATTAAAGGAGTTATGTATATATACCTTAATAAACACACACACAAAACACATATAACCTTTTTTAAAACAAAGCTGTTGTTATACCAGATATAATGTTTTTGACATACGTGTTTAACAAAGAAACTAACCCTCTGAATAACGGCAAAATTGCACAACAAAGCCGTTTATCAAAACTCTAGACAGATGTTACATTATATAATAATGTATATGTGCCGATTAAAAGTATAGGTTTATTGGTTGGTATACCTCTTAATTCGACACTCCAGCTTTGGGGTTTGGACTGACTGGATAAAGTGGTTTATATTGTGTCTATATAGTCTTGATTCTAAAAAAAATAGGTAAATGTACATAATTATGTTGTAAAATGTGGCTGCTGTTGGCGGTATAGCTATGTTTTTAAATGGCAAAATTCACCAACGTAGGTGAATATGCATACAAGCAGCATCTTCTTTTTTCTTTTTCTTTTTTTTTAACTCAACAGACTTTGCTAACTGGTCGGTAATCATAAAATGATACTGGTCTTAAACACTATGTACTAATAGACAGAGTTAAACTCGAATAATCAACTCGGAAATTAAAAAAGCACTAATGTACGGTGTCCTGTTAGGGCCATGTTACCATCGCATCTTACCATCGACATAGGTCGATGGTCGATGGTAAGATGCGATGGTCGATGGTAAGATGCGATGCGATAGTAAGATGCCATGGTGGATGGTAATTTGCGATGGTGGATGGTAAGATGGGATGGTCGATGCATGCGATGGTCGATGGTAAGATGCGATGGTCGATGGTAAGATACTATGGACCATCGACCATCGCATCTTACCATCGACAATCGCATCTTACCATTGCATCTTACCATCGACCATCGCATCTTACCATCGCATCTTACCATCGACCATCGCATCTTACCATCGACCATCGCATCTTACCATCGCATCTTACCATCGACCATCACATCTTACCATCGACCTCGCATATTACCATCGACCATCGCATCTTACCATCGCATCTTACCATCGACCATCGCATCTTACCATCGCATATTACCATCGACCATCGCAACTTACCATCGCATCTTACCATCGACCATCCATCGCATATTACCAGCGACCATCGCATCTTACCATCGACCATCGACTTGCTCACATGCTGATCAAGATCTCAGGATTCCCATAGAAAAATGTATATGTCGATGGTCGATGATCAGATGCGATGGTCGATGGTAAGATGCGATGGTAAGATGCGATGGTCGATGGTAAGATGCGATGGTCGATGGTCCATCGCTCTTACCATCGACCATCGCATCTTACAATCGACCATCGCATCTTACCATCGACTAGGTCGATGGTAAGATGCGATGGTAACAGGACACCGTTTTTATTATACATACCATATGTTTGTCTCTATATGTTATGTTTTCAAATTGCAATTTACGGCACGATCCTAAAAAATAATAATAATAATAAATAAAGGACCCTAAAATGCTTAAAACAACATTAGGCAGTTTTAGTGAGTAGGTCGGAGCAGAGCAAACCAAGAATTGTTTAAGGATGGCCTAAAAAGAAGTTATAAACTATTCACATTGTAAAATTGCTGTGTTTTATTATCAATAATTTCATAGTGTGCTGTTTCAACAGTTAACCGGTAAACATATATTTTGAACGATTTTTACTCAGTGCATTTTTAATTCAATCATATGTGTCTGGAATATTGCGGCATCGCTCGTCTGCGAAAACGTTTTGAAAATTTGAACATTTTAATAGCATTGTTCTTGAGATAAATGATTATCTTTTGATGAAATTACATAATCCTGTAAGCAGTCATTAAAGGGGGTACTTCAGCATTTGTTTTCTAGAATAACTTTAACATTTAAAAATGTTCCAATTCATGAAAACATATCAATCAACATAAGTATAGTATTTGCATAGTGTTGCTCAGAT
>JAWPHD010017040.1:0-46744 GCA_037043455.1 Cyrtodaria siliqua | reverse complement strand
TGTTTTGATGATGCTCTATCAAAATTATGAATCACTGTTTCAACAATGTTTTTGGTAAATATTTTTAAGATCCACTTTCTCAGCCTCAGAGCAAGCATATTTTCAAAAGGCAATTGCTTTGCCCAACATTTAAGTCCACTTACTGTATTTTTTAACATGTATGCAGTAGTGTAAGGCCTGTAAAGCAATTAAACATTCAGAACTAAATACCTTTTCCTTTTCTGGAATCGCGAAAACCGGTGACATATGAAAAATGAAGCATGTCGCTAAGTTTTGTAACGCTTTTTTGGGAAAGATGCACATCCATATAAGTTTAATTTCATTCTGTACCAATAAAATCCACTGAATACCTCATCCAGTCGCATTAATAAACGAGTTCTTCGAGTGTATTAAAAAAAATCGCATTTTCTCGCAAAACAATCCAGGGCCGCTATTGTTATGATTTACGATTGTTTGGAAAAAAGAAACATATCGCTAATTTTGTAACGCTTTTGGGGAAGATGCACATCCATATACGTTTAATTTCATACTTTATCAATGAAATACACTGAATACCTCATATAATCGCATTAATAAACGAGTGCTTTGAGTGTATTCAAAAAATTCGCATTTTCTCGCAAAACATTCCAGGGCGGCAGATTTCCGTGTGCCCTTTTAAACTGATATTGAGCGAGAAATTAAAATGATTTAATGATATTGTTTGGTGTGGAAAACACATGTTATTGTCTGTGATTCAGGTCAGTATACCTAGAAACAGCGAGTTTTATTCAATAGAACGCCAACGGCGTGAACGGAATTATAACAGTTATAACGACGTGTGAAAATTACGTGACGTCAGAAGAGGAACGCTGCACATGCATGACCGCAGCAGAAAAAAAAACATCCGTAAGTATTTTTGAGCGTACACTAATCATATGTCATGCATATAAACAAGTTAATAAGTAGATATATATTCTTCCATGAAAAACGAACGCGTCAATTCCTTTTTAAGATGGAGGAATCGTATGCTGAAAATAACGTCATCAGTTTTCGCGAATTTACGGCGATAGTAAATTTGCAGACATTTAGCAATGAAAAACAGATCGAAACCATTTGTCTAAACTGTTTGGTTTACAAGCATAAAATCTAATGGATTTTTGGTTTACAAGCATAAAATCTAATGGATTTTGGAACTGCGAGTTGAGTTTTGAAATGCTGACCGGATTCCGGTCGTTTCAGTTTCACAGCGACTTCCGGTTGCCCGTTTGCAGTCAAAACAAGATTCTGAATGAGATGTCTTGTAAAACAAAGAAGTTTCATATAAGAAAATGATTTGATTACAGTTTCAAAGTATGCATGCCATTTTACTGATGACGTTCTATCTATCTATTTATACTGCAACACCCCGGGCCCCTTTCGAAGATTATGTGCAGGTTTCCTGGGTAGAACCAGTAGTAAGCAATGTGGATTAATTATCTTGCTCTAGGATAAATAACATGGCCATGGCGAGGATCGAACCCAAGACCTTTCAGTCTGAAGTTTGGCGCTCTACCACAGAACCACGCATTCAACTCTGTCTTTTTAAAAGTTAGTTCAACTCTGTCTTCCTAAAAGTTAATGTTTACATTTTATATTGATATATACATTTTGGTTGCATTTATATTTCGACAGGCTGGAAAAGTTAAACAGGAATGCTGCAAAAATGAAGACGCAGAAAGTTAAAGCCATGGACCAGAATACTTCTCGGGTCTTTGTACCTTCTACCTGACCAAAGTATGAAGGTATAATAATTGTTTTCATTTTAAACAATTGGTAATGGTTAAAAAAAAAAAGTAACTTATAAATGTTGCTGTCAGAAGAATCAATGTACTGAAACATGTACTTACCCAAGATTATGTATTTATAGTTCAAACAAAAACACTGCAGCTTCAAAAGTGTTAAGTTGAAAGCACATACAAAATATGATGGTAAAATGGCCCTGAACACTCGCCCTATGGCATCGTCTCACTGTAGACACTTGCACCAGTTACACACAAAGGGGTCTAGCTCTTAATCTCGAAAAAAACAAAACTTTTTAAAGGTTTTCTTTAAAACAATTTAAAGCTATATTTAAGGCAGCAGATCATACTTAAGAAACACATGATGTCAATGTTTTATGAAAAACTGATTTTCAGATTTCAGTTTCTTGGAGAGGCCAAAAACGGCATACGTGCAGATGGGGCGGGACAAGCTATTGCAGTGAATAGATCAAAGAAAAAAACCTGGCCCTATACCAAACGGATCACCAAGGAAGATTGTGTGGAGACGCTATACGGCCTGCTGTTTTTACCGTGTGTCTTAATTTAATAAATTTAAATGTATACCTCACTTAAAAAAGTTTTATTTAATTAGCTATATATAGCTCTAATGGCCACAGGCCAGAGATGATTGCATGAGCTTATGCGATAGGGCGTTGTCTGCTGTCTGTCCTCCAATTTAAATTGTCCTAAATGTTGTAGAATCCCACTATTATAATCAAACTGGGTACGTAAACATTTATGGTATACCACTGGATATCAGGGCAATTCCACTAGATTATTCCAGTGGAAATACCACAGGTATTTCACTGGAATACCTCTGGTATTTCCACTGGAATAATCTAGTGGAATTGCTCTGATATCCAGTGGAATTCCACTGGTATTACTCTGAAAAATCGAGTGGAAGCAATTCCGCTAGATTATTCCAATGTATATCCACTGGAATTCACAGGAATATTTTCACCAGGGAACTGTCTAGGTTAACGCTAGCAGTAAGCCAAAATAACCATTGGCTCTTATTTGTTTTAATTATTTGAAAAAGTTGTCTTTTTGCATTACGTTTGAAAAGTTCATTAAATTGGAGTATTGTTTCATTATTTTTGGAATTTGGCTACTAATTTTTAAAACTTAAGCGCCAACCTAGACTGTCAGTTATAGTTAATATTTTTCCTCAAACCTGTAACCTTAAAGGAGAATAGAAATTGTTAACTCAACTTTTTGACTGTGAATTATAGTTAAAATTTTTCTCAAACCTGTAATCTTAAAGGAGAATAGAAATTGTTAACTGTAAACTATGTCAAACTTGTATTCTGTCCTATTGAATCTGCATCAAGCATTGCTAACCATGGTTGTGTATTTCCCAACCATGGCTGACCATGGTAAAAAAACATGGTTGGCCATGGTATAAACAATGACAGACTGGCTAAACCATGGTTGACCTTGGTTTGACCATGGCTGATCCTGGTGTGACCATGGTTTTGACCTTGGTTGACCATGGTTTCGACCTTGGTTGACCTTGGTTGACCATGGTTATGTTTTATAGCAAGCATGGTAATTCATGGTTGACCATGGTCATAGTTTGACCATGGTTTTCAGCTATGGTGCCATTTAGTGTTTTTGTTAAACCATGGTTTTTGAAGGACTCCATTCGCAGGGGATGTTTTGTTGGAGATCAATTATAGCTTTAGTTAACAGTTACATGGAGTTATGGTTCTTTGTTTCAAAAACTGGTAGTCAAACATTGCTGAATTTTGTGTCAACCTTGAGCACATGTTTATGTAATAAGGGGTATTAAATGTTTGTTATGATCCAAGTTTTGATGAAAAAAAAATCAGATAATTCATTAACTTTCAGCTGAAGGTTCATGAATTATTAGTAAAGTAGACTATTGTAAATATGCCAGAAATTCATGAATATTCATGAACTTTTCATGAACTTTTCATGAATATTCATGAACTTTTCATGAAATGCAAATTCATGAACTTTTCATGAATATTCAGGAATTCATCAAACATTCTTGAACTTTTATTTAGAAAGTTCATGAACTTCACAAAAGTTCATGAACTTTGGTTCTTGAACAATCAAGTTCATGAAAAGCAAAATTTGCATTTCATGAATATTCATGAAAAGTTCATGAATATTTTCACAGGGGTTATGAATATTAGTAATTTGTTTATTAACATTACATTGTTTAACGACCTCGGTAGCTCAATGGATAAGGCCTTAACATTAGAGCTATAGATTTCTGCCCCATGTGGGTGCAACTGGCTGAATAACATTGCAACCTTTGGATGATAAGTTTGATTTTGAACGCAAATTTGTTTTGGCGGGAATCTAAGGCACGATGACGTAACCAATATGGAAACCTACGTATTACATTCGAGTAACACTGCACAGCAGTGTATGAGATGTTGCGAATGGACTTCCATATACAGTGGTAACTTTACTTTAATTCTCTTTAATACTATACAGTAGATGTTGACAAACAGAAAGTTACAGGCATTAATCAAATTTTATATAAGGCGGAACTACCTTTACACTTGGCTAGACAACATACCCCAAGGGAGACAAATCATGCATGCATAAACATCATCAAGGTTAACAGAGGCATTCCAAGCTTCAGGGGATATGATAACCTCTATATATTACATAATGTTATGCAAAATTAATTTGTTAGTTGTCACTTTTTTCCATGGATAATTAAGTTATTTTAATGCAAAAAAGTAGACAATTAAAGGCCCTGGCATATCCTTGCACGGACATGTATTGCCTTTTATTTTCATTTTTATAAGAAATGTGTACTGGACTTGTCATGTTTATTATTCAAATAGTTCAACATAGTACACATAACTTTTACCATACGTTTAAAACTCTTAAAAAGTCATTAAATGCAAATTAAGAAATGATATTTTTGATTTTGAAAGCATCTCAAAAATACATATAATACATATAAATGTCATGCATGCGAATGTCATGCATGTCATTACCTTATGATTTATAGGGATTTCTAATAGCATTAAAATGTGACAATGTTTTTTGTTTTGTTTTAATATTATATACTTAAAGCTACATTTGCTATACTTAAATCCCTATAAATATCCCTATAAATTAGAAGGTAATGACATGCATGACATGCACAACATTGTCTATAAAGTAAATGATGCACAACATGACATGACATGCACAACATTGTCTATAAAGTAAATGATGCACAACATGACATGACATGCACAACAATGTCTATAAAGTAAATGATGCACAACATGACATGACATGCACAACAATGTCTATATAGTAAATGATGCACAACATGACATGACATGCACAACAATGTCTATAAAGTAAATGATGCACAACATGACATGACATGCACAACAATGTCTATAAAGTAAATGATGCATACCATGACATGAAATGCACAACAATGTCTATACAGTAAATGATGCACAACATGGCATGACATGCACAACAATGTCTATAAAGTAAATGATGCATACTAGACATGAAATGCACAACAATGTCTACAAAGTAAATGATGCACAACATGACATGAAATGCACAACATTGTCTATAAAGTAAATGATGCACAACATGACATGACATGCACAACAATGTCTATAAAGTAAATAATGCAAAACATGACATGACATGCACAACAATGTCTATAAAGTAAATGATGCACAACATGACATGAAATGCACAACATTGTCTATAAAGTAAATGATGCACAACATGACATGAAATGCACAACATTGTCTATAAAGTAAATGATGCACAACATGACATGGAATGCACAACCTTGTCTATAAAGTAAATGATGCACAACATGACATGAAATGCACAACATTGTCTATAAAGTAAATGATGCAGAACATGACATGAAATGCACAACTTTGTCTATATAGTAAATGATGCACAGCATGACATGAAATGCACAACACTGTCTATAAAGTAAATGATGCACAACATGACATGAAATGCACAACATTGTCTATAAAGTAAATGATGCACAACATGACATGAAATGCACAACATTGTCTATAAAGTCAATGATGCACAACATGACATGGAATGCACAACAATGTCTATAAAGTAAATGATGCACAACATGACATGAAATGCACAACATTGTCTATAAAGTAAATGATGCACAACATGACATGAAATGCACAACATTGTCTATAAAGTCAATGATGCACAACATGACATGACATGCACAACATTGTCTATAAAGTAAATGATGCACAACATGACATGGAATGCACAACATTGTCTATAAAGTAAATGATGCACAACATGACATGAAATGCACAACACTGTCTATAAAGTAAATGATGCACAACATGACATGAAATGCACAACTTTGTCTATATAGTAAATGATGCACAGCATGACATGAAATGCACAACACTGTCTATAAAGTAAATGATGCACAACATGACATGAAATGCACAACACTGTCTATAAAGTAAATGATGCACAACATGACATGAAATGCACAACATTGTCTATTAAGTAAATGATGCACAACATGACATGAAATGCACAACATTGTCTATAAAGTCAATGATGCACAACAAGACATGACATGCACAACATTGTCTATAAAGTAAATGATGCACAACAAGACATGAAATGCACAACATTGTCTATAAAGTAAATGATGCACAACATGACATGAAATGCACAACATTGTCTATGAAGTTAATGATGCACAACATGACATGAAATGCACAACAATGTCTGTAAAGTAAATGATGTCCAGCATTAAATTTGATTTAACCAGTTAGTATTCAATACATTGTTGTTAAAATATGTTATTTTGCATCATTATACAATAAAAGGTGCTAAATGTTCCATGTTTTCAATGGATACACAACAAATAACAATATTCTAGTGGTTTTAAAGAACAAATAAAAGCGCAAGGTCCCTGGTTTATATCCCATTCTGCGCAACTATATGAAGTTACAAATAAGGACACGCTAACAAAAAAGAAATATATTGATATAGAGACTGTGTAGCTTTAAGGCAAAAAACAAGCGGTTATTATTTTTAGGGTCATTATATATGTAGTTTTGTTTGTTAAAATAATCGATTGTTTATTTACCAGTACTTGAAAAATGAAATGAAAATGAAATACTGTGAAATGAAATTACTGTTTAATGTTTAAATACAAGTAAATATATTTGATTATAAACAAAGAGATACATATATGCAAATTAAAAATTGATATATTAATTTCAACCATAATTGATAAGATCTTGTTGTACGTCATTTTTAGCACAAGTTAGACCATAATTATGATGGTCAATTATTTAGTGGTGGAGGCAGATCACCCCATTTTTCCTGGGTAGAACCAGTACTGTATACCTCCCGCCATCTGTAACAATCAACAATTTCTCACTTGACAGGTCGAGCTCCCAATGGGATTTGGACCCGCAGCGGTCAGAGACGAGAACGTTTTAGACTTAGCGTCTTTACTATTCTGGCCACAGATAAGAATTAAGCATAACAGATTTGAAAAGAAGTGCTCAGCAGTCTCATAATTATCAACAAGTGTAACAAAACACACAAGATTTACTAATTACAATTAAAACCACTAATAAAAAATGAAGAGGTTATAAAAGCAACCAACCAGTCATTTTACTCCCAAATGTCTTCCTGAGGTCAACCCAATTTTCTTTACCAAAATATATTAAATTCCTGTGAAAATATATCAAGTGTCCCTATTATGCGATTATACATATACCCATTCAATGTACAATAGAAAAACAGAATTTTTACAAAGATTAAGTTGCCTTCATATGTATTAGATTCCATTCCGCCATTTACAACAAATCAACTGTAGTAGGAGAATCCTTATATCGCACGGTCAATGCAAAACTAGTGTATCATTTCCTTTATTTATACAGAGCTACGATAGTTTCGTGTTCACTCCCGATATATCTTTATACACTGCTACGCTCTCCTTAACTTGCAGAATGCAAATGTAAACAAATCTATACCCTACCATAGTTTAGAATTCAATTGTCACAAAACTACAAAAACAAACTGTTTGCAAACAATGGCATCCCTTGAAAGCAGTTCTTTTGTAAATGATTTAACAGCTTTTGTATAAACGTAAATTAACTGATATTATTATAATCCTTACAGTAATTAATGGTTGAAAAATACTTCAAGATTGCCATGTGTCCCTTTAAAGTATAAAGAACTGATATTTTTTATTTACGCATATGTTAATGTTCTATTATTCAATAAGACCAATTAATGGTTCAATGAAGAAATGTGAAAATTCCAAGGACAAACAAATTACACGTTGTAACCTTAAAGAACAGGGTCCGTATTCATAAAACTTCTTAGCAATAGCTTAAGTAATATTTTATCAGTTTTTTAAACACCTTTCTGTATCGATTTAAGACGTTTTCTTAATATTTTTAATAAGTTTATGAATAAATAAAACCTAAAGTAACTATTTATCTTAAAATAGATGGTATGTAGTGTCCCTGAGAGGTTAATAAGGATATTTGAAAATATGTAAAAATCTCTTAAATTTTTAATATTTTCCATGAATACTGGTCCAGGTTTACAGGGAGACACAGCAATCTTGAAGCATTTATCAAGCATTCAAGTATCGTTTTGACTATAAACCTGCTATTAATATTAAACAAACAAAAAAATGTCGATTTAAATTTTTCTTCAGTTATTCTTGCATAATAGGTTTATTATTTGCGCAATATCAACTACAATTGGTAATATGTAAAAACAGTTGACTTTGTACTCTATATATAATGTACAAGACTGGTCATATATATTATATATACTGAGATTCATATATAAAATTAAAACATCATACTATACGCTTGCGGAACATAGGTGGTTCTACCCAGGTCCCACTCGAGCACAAAAATTGCCTGGATGGACACCTGGGGTCTACCTCCACCAACGGAAGCTGGAAAATCACCATATGCCCTTAGATGTTGGTGCTACTATAAAATCTTTATGTATGTATATTTGTATGCAAGGGGATTAATGTCGCCTTCAACTGCCTTTCAGTCATATCATGCTGGTGTCTACGTGTAGCAATGTGCTTAATGCTCAACTTTATATTGCTACCTGGCCACATACACACGACACCTCACCCAGTCATATCATGCTGGTGTCTACGTGTAGCAATGAGCTCAATGCTCAACTTTATAGTGCTACCTGGCCACATACACGACACCTCACCCAGTCATATCATGCTGGTGTCTAGGTGTAGCAATGTGCTCAGTGCTCAACTTTATATTGCTGCCTGGCCACATACACATGACACCTCACCCAGTCATATCATGCTGGTGTCTAGGTGTAGCAATGTGCTCAATGCTCAACTTTATATTGCTGCCTGGCCACATACACATGACACCTCACCCAGTCATATCATGCTGGTGTCTAGGTGTAGCAATGTGCTCAATGCTCAACTTTATATTGCTGCCTGGCCACATACACATGACACCTCACCCAGTCCTATCATGCTGGTGTCTACGTGTAGCAATGAGCTCAATGCTCAACTTTATAGTGCTACCTGGCCACATTCACGACACCTCACCCAGTCATATCATGCTGGTGTCTAGGTGTAGCAATGTGCTCAATGCTCAACTTTATATTGCTGCCTGGCCACATACACATGACACCTCACCCAGTCCTATCATGCTGGTGTCTACGTGTAGCAATGTGCTCAATGCTCAACTTTATATTGCTGCCTGGCCACATACACATGACACCTCACCCAGTAATATCATGCTGGTGTCTACGTGTAGCAATGTGCTCAATGCTCAACTTTATAGTGCTGCCTGGCCACATACACATGACACCTCACCCAGTCATATCATGCTGGTGTCTACGTGTAGCAATGTGCTCAGTGCTCAACTTTATAGTGCTGCCTGGCCACATACACATGACACCTCACCCTGTAATATCATGCTGGTGTCTACGTGTAGCAATGTGCTCAATGCTCAACTTTATAGTGCTGCCTGGCCACATACACATGACACCTCACCCAGTCATATCATGCTGGTGTCTACGTGTAGCAATGTGCTCAGTGCTCAACTTTATAGTGCTGCCTGGCCACATACACATGACACCTCACCCAGTCCTATCATGCTGGTGTCTACGTGTAGCAATGTGCTCAATGCTCAACTTTATAGTGCTGCCTGGCCACATACACATGACACCTCACCCAGTCATATCATGCTGGTGTCTACGTGTAGCAATGTGCTCAATGCTCAACTTTATAGTGCTGCCTGGCCACATACACATGACACCTCACCCAGTCCTATCATGCTGGTGTCTACGTGTAGCAATGTGCTTAATGCTCAACTTTATAGTGCTACCTGGCCACATACACATGACACCTCACCCAGTCCTATCATGCTGGTGTCTACGTGTAGCAATGTGCTCAATGCTCAACTTTATAGTGCTGCCTGGCCACATACACATGACACCTCACCCAGTCCTATCATGCTGGTGTCTACGTGTAGCAATGTGCTCAATGCTCAACTTTATAGTGCTACCTGGCCACATACACATGACACCTCACCCAGTCCTATCATGCTGGTGTCTACGTGTAGCAATGTGCTCAATGCTCAACTTTATAGTGCTGCCTGGCCACATACACATGACACCTTACCCAGTCCTATCATGCTGGTGTCTACGTGTAGCAATGTGCTCAATGCTCAACTTTATAGTGCTACCTGGCCACATACACATGACACCTCACCCAGTCCTATCATGCTGGTGTCTACGTGTAGCAATGTGCTCAATGCTCAACTTTATAGTGCTGCCTGGCCACATACACGACACCTCACCCAGTCATATCATGCTGGTGTCTACGTGTAGCAATGTGCTCAATGCTCAACTTTATAGTGCTGCCTGGCCACATACACGACACCTCACCCTGTCATATCATGCTGGTGTCTACGTGTAGCAATGTGCTCAGTGCTCAACTTTATAGTGCTGCCTGGCCACATACACATGACACCTCACCCAGTAATATCATGCTGTTGTCTACGTGTAGCAATGTGCTCAATGCTCAACTTTATAGTGCTACCTGGCCACATACACGTGACACCTCACCCAGTCATATCATGCTGGTGTCTACGTGTAGCAATGTGCTCAGTGCTCAACTTTATATTGCTGCCTGGCCACATACACATGACACCTCACCCAGTCAACATTATGGAGACACAGGGCCGACCAGTTCTAAAACTACCCTTTAAATGCTGAACGTCAACCATAATGTATCTACTAGTACCACATTTGTTAAGTCTTTGTATGAACCAACCGGGGATTGAACTCACGACCTCCCGCATGCCGACCAAGCCCCAATAAACAACATACTGAGGTGCATATATAAACTAAACAATTAATATACATGTACTACTAATGAATCTGTACGTGCTATTTTTATTATGACAGATACCTGTTCCGTTTTGTGACTTCCAATATAACCAACAACTGTCCAGGGCAATCAACCGTGCAGTTATCAATAAAATAGTTGTTTTTGTTACATGTCATATCAATTAGTGGCAGTTTTTGTTACATGTCATATCAATTGGTGGCAGGTTTTTTGTTCATACTCTCGTCTCAGATGTGGCATGGTTCCTGATAACTATGTGGATGGTTCCTGGAACCTATGTGGCATGGTTCCTGGTAACTATGTGGCATGGTTCCTGGTACATATTTGACATGGTTCCTGGTACCTATGTGGATGGTTCCTGGTACCTATGTGACATGGTTCCTGGTACCTGTGTGGATGGTTTCTGTACTTATGGTTCCTGGTACCTATGTGGCATATTTCCTGGTACCTATGTGGATGGTTCCAGGTACCTATATATGTGGTATGGTTCCTGGTACCTGTGTGGAATGGTTTCTGGCACCTATGTGGCATGGTTCCTGGCACCTATGTGGCATGGTTCCTGGTACCTTTGTGGAATGGTTCCTGGTGACTGTGGCATGGTTCCTGGTAACTACTTTTGTAAGACTGCCCTCAACTTAAACATGCACATTTTTACCTTCAATAAACACACAAAAATGTTTTTCATGTGTCAACAAGAAATGTGTGGTTTCATATGTCTCATTTAACAGGGACTGCATTAATAAATAAAAGCTTAATGCAAAACTGTACACCTGACAATGTTATTGATAAAACTTGGATCCAAATTTGACTGCGGCATGGACCTAGTGGTATCTAGAGCATCTGCCTTGCATGTGGAAGCTTGTGGGTTCAATCCCTGGCAGAGTCATACTGAAGACTTAAAATGATACTAGAACGAATTTGACGGCGTGTCATCGCAAACTACCCATATTTTATTCACACAGGTCAATTCCCTTTAACCCTGTATCCATTTTACATGAAATTCTTTTGATCGTTCTTTGATACTCAGAGCAGAAATAGTATTATTTATGCTTTTCTGTATACATGTATGACACTGTAAATGAATAAAAAATGTTTAGGGTATTTGTGTATTTGAACTTTTGACCCCTATCCCAGAGTCCAAAGGTGACCTGGACAAATTATACTGATATTCCCAGAATCAATACATTTTATTGAGAAAGAAGATATTTGACCGAATTTACCTCTCTCCATATCCCCACCCCCACACCCCGGGCCACCGGGCAGACGTCCGAGTTTGTGAAATAATAATAAAAATTGTTGCTGCCCCTAGCCACCCCCCACCCCCACCCCCCACACCGGGGGCAGCCGTCCGAGTTTGCGAAATAATAATAAAAATTGTTGCATCCACCCCCTCCCTTTAAAGGCAACTGACATACCTGTGTAAACGTGGGTATTTTGCGATGGCGCGCCGTCAAATTCGTTCTAGTATGTCCTTTCAAAAGTATTACAATACCAGTTGCTGGATAGATAGTACAGTGTCTGGTTGTCTGGCCCAGCACAAGTTTGATGACAAAGCACATGTCGGTATCATTTATTCAACTATAATAATCTCAAATTTTCATACATTTAAATATCGTATAATTCCTAATAAACACCCCTCCCCTAATAAACTAATAAACGCCCCCCATTTTTTTTCAAAAAAGATGCAAGTTAATCTGTTATATTCACAATGGAACACACAAAATCACTAGAAAACTTGAATGATTTGACATGCGGACTTTGGTTTTCTTGATAAAGAAAATCATTAAATAATGTCTGATTTAAAAGTTAAATTATGTATTTTTGGTCTCAAACAAACTTTTTCAAATGTTACGCCCTGGTCTCGTTTATTAGGGATTATACGGTATTATGTAGTTGATATACACAGAGACATGTTTTATTGCATATAGATCATTCAGGTTTCAGTGCATGCAAATCAGGAAACTGTATACCTTTATGATACTGTTTATGAATTAATGACACTTGTTTTAGAATGTACATGGCAGCTAGACCTCATTGGGGTAAGTAAAATGGGGGTTTACATCACGTTAACACATCACATAAGGTTATATTAGGACAGCAACCTCAGAGACAAATGAATGAGATGAAGGAAGTTTCATCCAACATGCCTCCGCAGGGAACAAACCCATGCAGGGGTCAGTGGGGTCAAGGGCAGAGGTCTGTAGCTCTAAAGTGTAAGGTCTTATCCACTGAGCTACCACTGAGCAACCTACAGGTTAGAAAGGTTTATCTGTATTTTTTTTTCCGCCATTACGCTGACTTTTGTGGTGATGAGGTACAGCGTCTGCCACCCATTATTACAATTCCGAGTCTGAAGGTTACTGATATTCCTCCTCCTATTTCATTAATTTTTCTGGACCTTTTACATTGGTGGAAATATTGCAGAGACATTGTATACGCTGCTCAAAAGTATTAACAGACTTGTTGCAAATCAGAATTACAGTCCTTCCGATCCTGTGAAGTGTCATGGACAAACATATAAATTTTCATTTTTCTCCAGAAAGTCACTTTTTATCCCTGCAAATGAAGCACGTGAAATATGTCTTTTGCCATTAATTAATTTTAAGACATGAATGCTAGAATATTAAATAAAGAAATTTATTCCATTTTTCCATACCAAAATTTTATAGACTTTCAGAAAAAAATCTGTATTTTTGGAAAAAATGGAATTTACAAATGTTTGGCTGTGGTACTTCACAGAAGGATCGGAAGGACTAATTTGCAACAAAAGTTTAATGTCTTGATAAGCATTTGGCATAAAAACCGGGTTTGTACAGAAAGCCATTTAGGAAAAGCCGGGCCGTCAAAATGGTGCATTTAACACGTAACCATAAGGAAAATCGACAAGCAATCCGCAATAATTTTGAGCAGTGTATATTGTTGACCTGCTTGCAGGTCATTATATATTTTATCATATTTGCAGGTGTCAACTATCTGTTTGTAATGATGGAAGATGTGGGTGACATAAGTAAATAGACATGGTGTATAGCTTTTGTGGTGATGATGTAATCCAAGCCTTCTCTGACGTAAAACGCCTTTATTAGTATTTCTTTATTTGATACGTTCTGTCAAAGCCAGATGAAATATCAAAATTTCCAAAAAAATGGAGAAAGCTTGGAAAAGTGATAATGCAGAGTATCACGTACAAGGTATAAAAACTTCGGACCAATATCATCCGTAACTCGTCCCATCAGTGGTGGCCCCAAAAATAACTTTTTGTATGTAATCAACCCTTAACCGGCTAAGCACAACTATAATAGCCTTTGCGTCCATTGTAAACCCAGATCAGCCTGCGAGAAACTCTGAGGCTGATCAGGGGTCAAGGTCACTGCTACTAAAAATAGAAAAATGGTTTCTGCTCAGTAACTTCAGTTAGGAATGAGAATTTATGGGTAGGTAGCTTATATGAAAAGGAAGCTTGGGATTGCACGTGGTGTCACTGGGGTCAAGGTCAAGGTCACTGCTACTAAAAATATAAAAACGGTTTCTGCTCAGTAACTTCAGTTAGGAATGAGATATTGGAATGAAACTTTATGGGTAGGTAGCTTATATGAAAAGTTATGCTTAGTCTGAACATTTTCAGAGTTAATTGGGAATTTTACGCTTCTAAATTAACACGCTACCTAATGCAGCAACGCATTACATTGGCGTTACATTATGCATTTACATGTTCATGTGTCACTTTATCCGAGGAGAAAATAAATTATCCCCCCCAAAAAATAAAATTATGACCTGTAGGGGAAATTATATTGCATAACAATACTTCTTCTTGTTATAATTTGTCATTCGTTAAAAAAGCATAAAACTCATCTATAATCCTTATGCATGTATACATTTTCCTTTCAAAACTGTTAAATATCTCCCATAAATCTCGTTTAAACCTTGTTCTCTGCATAACAATAAGCCATTTATTACAATGGAGCAGTAAATTTAGAGGTAGTTATCACAGAAAACTCATCATAAACTGTGGGCAGTGGACAGGTAAACCAGTGTACCATACATAAACTGTGGGCAGTGGACAGGTAAACCAGTGTACCATACATAAACTGTGGGCAGTGGACAGGTAAACCAGTGTACCATACATAAACTGTGGGCAGTGGACAGGTAAACCAGTGTACCATACAAAGGGACATTTAATAAAACCCAAATAATTATGTTATGACAGCTAATTATTATCCATAGTTGTCTACATGGCTAAGGTTGATGTTTGATCTGTTTTGTTCCTGATCTTGGATCCTCATTTTAGTAGTGAAAAACAATGTCATAGTTGAATATCTATACAATGTACAGGAATGAGATAGGGGAATCCCTATAACATGTTAAAAGGGAATCCCTATGCAATGTTAAAGGAGAATCTTTCTACAATGTCCAAGTTGTCCAAGAGGAATCTCCATACAATGTCACAGTGCAATCCCAGTACAATGTCACAGGATAATCCTTATACAATGTCAAAGGGGAATCCGAATCCTCTACACTGTCATAGACAAATCACAATACAATGTCATAGGGTAATCCCAATAGGCTCACAGAAATGCCAAAAGGCCAAAAGGCTCACAGAAATGCAATAAAGTACAGATAGTGTAGCTTTAAGTATTGTATATTTTCGACTCATTTTGTTCAATACAACACTTGCAGCGGTGTACCATGGCATACTCCAGTACTCACGTGAGTAACATCGGTATCTGAACTTGAAAAAACAAAAACGTCTTAAAAGTCGAAATCTGCATTAAAAATGATGATCAAGTGGGGTAGGAGGTAAATTAAACCAATTTTTAACATGATATTTTATTCTTAAAATGCACCAGATTGCGCACATGGTTTTTATTTCAAAATTTTCCAAGAACCCCCACCAGCAGGAGGGGAAGGACCCCTCCCACACCAATCCCCTGTGAGTATCTCAAATATTGGTCAAGGTACGCCGCTGACTTGCGAAGAAAAAATGGTTATTTTTACTCTCAAAAGTTAATTATAGGCTATTAACGATGCTCGGTGTTAACTATTATAAAGTATAATACAGTGAATGCAATTAAAAAAAATATCTTACCTTCGAATGTAGATAAGGTGGGTGTTAGGTAAGTAACACACAGGTATTAAAATAGATCCTTTAAATTTCTGGCAGTTTGTGACACATATCTCACAGATGTAAAATCCCAGCTACCTTGTAAACTGTCCATCACCGACATATTCGCACGTCTCAGCGTTCATGTGTTACGCACGTCAACATGTCATCGCAAACACGTAGTATCACCAGCGCACATGTTCCTCTGTGGAATGACAAGATCAGGTACATTAACAGACAGATCACATTCATTAGAATAATGGACGATTAAAGATTACAAACACCCGGTTCTATTTAAGCTTGTCATTTAATACTACGAGTTAATACAAAACTAAGCCCGAAAAATCTCCACTACAAATATAGTAGATCTTGTCTATTAGTATATATATGTATTGTTATACATAGTTATGCTCAGTGAGCCGTGGTTTTAGTTTGAATCAATGTCCAGTGGAGCGAGAACGTGTTTACAGGGAGTCTATTACATGATGTCATTATATTATTGTTACCTGTGACCATATTGTTAAACAGTCAATATCGTTTTACAAATACTTGTTATTTTGACACGATGATTATGTATAGTCCACTTGTAATGAGGGGCGTCCGTGGCCGAGTGGTTAACGTCTCTGACTTGCAATCACTTGCCCCTCACCGCTGTATGTTCGATCCCTCAGGGGCCTAGGAATCTTTATGTGAGGAAGCTATCCAGCTGGCTTACGGAACGTCGGTGGTTCTACCCAGGTGCCCGCCCGTGCACGAAAATTGCCCGGAGGGGCATCTGGGGTCTTCCTCCACCAATGGAAGCTGGAAAGTCGCCATATGACCTTAGCTGTTGGTGCGACTATAAAATCCAATTCAACCAACCAACCACTTGTAATGCCTTATATAGAGATATATTAAAGGGACACGTGACATATCAAGTATTAAGATATTGACATCACACAAGAAGACTGTAAATTTCACGAAAATATTGTGCCATTGAACAATAGAAGCACACTCAAATTCAATAGATTCCCGATCTGTTTTCGGACAAAATCATACATATTTGTACGAATGAAATCTTTTTTAAGCAACTTTAAGCAGTCTTGATCCTTGCTATTAGCATCTCGATTTATTAATAAAGCTCACTCTCAGTTATAGATTTCCTGAAAATAAGTTGAAACAGTCAATGATTTCAGACAAACAGTTGATTACTTACACGGTATATGTACAAAAGTATAGTATATTATGTAGGACATTGTCTTGAGTGGTTTACACAACAGATGACCTCTTAAAATTTAGCCCAGATTTATCCCTATTCAGCATCATTTTGCCTTAAAACATGCTTGCATATAAATGATATAAATAAATTTATTATACCTCACTGAAAACACTCCATGTAAAATCTCCATAGCCTGCCGGGTTGATATTTCATGCTATCACCCTCAACGCGTCACAGCGGGTGATAGCGTAAAATATCATCCAACTAGCTTTATGAAAAGCTCAGTTCTAAAAATAGATTTTTCCCATTAGAGCATTTGTTCGCTATAATAAAATAAATATCACATCCTCTTGAGGGTGCCTGTGGATATTATCAACCCTCGCCTCGGCCGACATTACTTTCTCGGGTTGATAATATCCACTTGCACCCTCAAGAGGATGTGATATTTACATAATAATTTTGTCTTTTCATTTTTCCATATTCTACCTGGATTTAAATATATTATTGGTACAACATAAATAGTCAACAGTAAGTAATATGCAAACAAAATTTGTATACTTAACTGTTATTATAATTACCACGACTGAACAAATGTTGCCGGGTCCCTTTAAACATTTTTACTAGCCTATGAACACACCATATTACTAGTACTTATCAGTCATTCAAACTTAATATTAACAAGAGGCCCAAGAGGGCCTGTGGACGCTCTACTGGCTCAAGATAAAGTTCATGTATAAGGGACCATAAGTCTTTCAAAAATCATTCAACCAGAACATGGCAATGATAGGTGCTTAGTACTGATCATCCTCGCCAAGATTCGCTGAAATCTGAAGAGACTAATCTGGACAAAGTTTGTGTATTAAAACATTTAAAGGGTCACAACTCTGCCAAAAATCATTCAACCGAAATATGGCAATGATATGCACAACTAGGCTTGATACTGATCATCCTTGTCAAGTTTCGTCTGTATCCAGCCAGGGGTTCAGGAGAACTAGCCCAGAAAAAAATTGTGGTATCAAAATCCTTTAAAGGGCCATAACTCTGCCAAATACCTGTAAACCGGAACGTGACGATGACATGCACAACCAGGCTTGGTGCTGATCATCCCTGCAAAGTTTCATTGAAATCTGGCGAGGGGTTCAGGAGAATTAGATCTAACTGTATTAAAACCTTTAAAGGGCCATAACTCCACCAAAAATCATTCAACCAGAACACGGCGATGATTTGCACAACTAGACGTAGGGGTTCAAGAGAACTAGTCGGAACAAAGTTTGTGTATTAAAACCTTTAAAGGGCTATAACTCCGCCAGAATCATTCAACTGGAACACGGTGACTATGTACAACTAGGCTTGGTACTGATCATCCCTGCAAAGTTTCAATGAAATCCGGCCAAACGAAGGCGCTTTCGTCTTAATGAGACCAAGATATAGAATATTTCAGAAAATCAAGGGCCATGACTCCGATGTAAATGGTCCAATCTGGATGTTTTTCGAACTTGTCCAAGCTTTCATTGATATTAACAATCTGGTAAAGTTTCTTAAAGATTGAATGAAAGATGAAGGCCTTATCGTCTTAACGAGGCAAAACATAGGATTTTTAACTAAATCAAGGGCCATAACTCATCTGTTACTGGTCCGATCTGGCTGTTTTTCGAAATTGTCTCAGCTGTCATTGATATAAACAATCAGGTAAAGTTTTGTAAAGATCAGATGAAAGATGAAGGCCCTATCGAATAAACGAGGCAAAATATAGCATTTTTAACTAAATCAAGGGCCATAACTCCGCTGTTACTGGTCCGATCTGGCTGATCTTCGAAATGTCCGAGATTTCATTTATATAAACAATCTGGTAAAGTTTGGTAAAGATTGAATAAAGATAAAGGCCCTATCGTCTTAACGAGGTAAAATATAGCATTTTTAACTAAATCAAGGGCCATAACTCCACTGTTAATGGTCCGATCCAGCTAGTTTTCGAACTTGTCCTAGCTCTCATTTAAATAAACAATCTGGTAAAGTTTGGTAAAGATTGGATGAAAGATGAAGGCCCTATCATCTTAATGAGGCAAACTATAGCAATTTCAACTAAATCAAGGGCAATAACTCCGCTGTTAATGGTCCAATCTAGCTGGTTTTCGAACTTGTCCGAGCTTTCATTGATATTAACAATCTGTGCAAGTTTTGTAAAGTTCAAATAATAAATGAAGGTGCTAGAGTGTTCACAAGGCTTAATATGGCATTTTTCAGCAAATTAAGGGCCATAACTCCGGTGAAATTATATCGATCTTGCCGGTTTTCGAACTTGTCCGAGCTTTCATTGATATAAAGACACTGGCAAAGTTAAGTAAAGGTCCGATTAATATTGAAGGCGTTAGAGTGTTCACAAGGCAGAAAATAGCATTTCTCAGAAAAAACAAGGGCCATAACTCCGGTGTTACTGATCCGATTTAGCTGGTTTTCGAACTTGTTTGAGCTTTCATTGATATTAACAATCTGTGCAAATTTGGTAAAGATCAAATAATAAATGAATGTGCTAGAGTGTTCACAAGGCAGAAAATGGCATTTTTCAGAAAAAACAAGGGCCATGACTCTGGTGTTACTGACCCAATTTGGATGATTTTCGAACTTGTCCAAGCTATCATTGGTATTAACAATCTGTGCAAGTTTAGTAATGATCAAATAATAAATGAAGGTGTTAGAGCGTTCACAAGGCAGAAAATGACAATTTTCAGAAAAAACAAGGGCCATAACTCCGCTGTTACTGATCCGATTTGGCTGGTTTTCGAACTTGTCCGAGCTTTCATTGATATTAACAATCTATGCAAGTTTGGTAAAGATCAAAAAATAAATGAAGGTGCTAGAGTGTTCACAAGGCTTAATATGGCATTTTTCAGCAAAACAAGGGCCATAACTCCGGTTAAATTTATCCGATCCGGCTGGTTTTCGAACTTGTCCGAGCTTTCATTGATATAAAGACACTGGCAAAGTTTCGTAAAGATTTTATTAATAATGAAGGCCCTAGTGTGTTCACAAGGCAAAAGTTAACAGACGGACGGACGGACGGACGGACGGACGGACGACGGACGACGGACAACTCGCCATCCCATAAGCTCTGCTGGCCTTCGGCCAGTAGAGCTAAAAACTGTAACAAAGGTTCTTTAAATAAGACAAAAAAATAAAAAGATTAAAATATCCCCAATATAGTGAAAAACATAATATTATGCTAAATTGGTATTTAGTTGAGGCAGGACCAACTGCACCAATTTGGGCAATTCAAACTGTTTGAGTAATGGCAAACAATTTCCAGATTTAGTGCTGTCAAGACACTTCTTTTCTGCACTACCCATATTTGTGCTTGGGTTTGCTAAAATGCACTGGCAGGAAAAGTAATTAATGACAGCTCTTTTATTTTTGTAAAGAACTATTAACCTACTGGTTTTACGAAATATCCTGACAATATTAATAATATATAAAAATAAATGTTTTTCAAGAAATGTGTGTGCATGAACTAACTGTTAAAAAAGTTGATTTGTTGTATGCTGTGTATAAATAATGATTACTCTGAAAATAACATTTAAAAGACGGAGAGTTCATTTTAATGAAATTAACGGAGCGTGTACGTCCTGCTTTTTATTAACATTTGACGTTATGCAGATTTTTTTGTATAATAAACGATACAGTATGATATTGAAACATATATATGTGAACATTATAGTATATTAAACGCATATACAGTATGTAAGAAAAAGGGCATTTGCAAGGTATCATTCTATAAAATGTAGTTTGGACGCCGTGTATTAAACGACTGAATTTGAAGCAATCATTTTGGGCGGGATAACTAGTAGCACCACCAAGTGGACGCGTCTTTTTACTGAATCGAGTAGACTGCTTCACTACGCATGTTCACGTTTCACTTTATGTTTAAACGCTGTGTACTAAATCGAGGACACAGATGTATGTTACATCCTTACTGGAGAATTGATGCTTTGCATCAAATTTTTCTTGTTACCTAATTGTGTTTAAGGTGCTGAATAAAACCACAGGTGCCTGAAACTCTGAGAATCAGAGCATGACTATCAGACCCCAATATAATGACATATACTGAACAAAAAAGTTTAGCACAACCTTTTAGGGACATATATTAAATATAAGGACATTGATATAATTGTGTGAAGATATTAGAAATGCTAGGCATATAAGGATGTAATTTTCAAACAACAAAGTATCAGAATATATATTAAAAACTGCTTATTTCATTATACAAACATATTGCTTTGAACATATTTAATGTTTGGCATTGACAAGAATTGCCCATTCTGCCAGTTTAAAATTTGCTAACCCTATAAGCACGTACCGCAATAAATATTTTCTCAAAACTGACAGAAATATTTGGAGATACCGCAGACTATAGCATAAACATTTAAAAGGTAACAATATTAGTCGTTATCTATTTCATTAAAGGCAGAATATGCTTACTGAAGTGTAAAACGAAATGGTCGATACAGTACCTCCCATCTTATACCATAGGGCATTATGCAATCAAATCAATAGACCAGAATAAAACTTTTCAAACCATGCCACATCAATTGTTTCAATGAAATATTGGGGAAAAAAATTGTGTGACCAACTGTACCACTACGATGTGTCCCATGTACCCTGCGTTTATGCACAACATGGATAGATTGCAGGGCCAAATGGTTTGTTTATAGTATATAACAATCAGATGTAAACAATGACTAAAAAAGTCGCATACTTCAACAACATCTACTACTATCCAAATAGTTACCCGATATTTTATAAGGAGCGGAATAATAGGCACCTGGCACTCTCAGAATCAGCCCAAGACCATTAGATTCCTAATCAGACCCCCATATGTACATATAAGGTGAATGAAACCCTTAGAATCAGCCCAATTAAGGTGCTCAGACCCCTAATCAGAAACCCATAAGCACATATAAGTACAAGACCATCAGACCCGTATAAGTACATATGTAAGTACTTATAGGGGTCTGATTAGGGTATGGTCTTAGTCTAAAATCGGTACTTATAGGGTCAGATGGTCTTAGTCTAATATCGGTACTTATAGGGTCAGATGGTCTTAGTCTAATATCGGTACTTATAGGGTCAGATGGTCTTAGTCTAAAATCGGTACTTATAGGGTCAGATGGTCTTCAGCTGATTCTGAGAGTTCCAGGCGCCTGTGAATAAAACTAGAAAAAACAACATATATGAGAAAGTTGTATTCATCAACCTACAAGATCTATACTGAAACGCAAAAGAAATGCAACTCGAGAATTTACGCTATATATTGTATATACTGCACACTTAATTCCACATAATATTCCAAAGAAATCCCATGATGTTTTGTGAAAACAAACATGCAGTTAGTTAGAGAAAGGACACAACTTTGATGTTGTAGACGTTTTAATCACACTAGACCTTGTAACAAGAAATTCATAAAAGTTGAAGTTCCTCTTTGAAAAAAAATGAGCCAGTTTGGTACTGTATTTAACATAAAGAGTTTGCAAAATTTTGCATCCTAAGTTTGCTCACATGCTTTAGCCAAACACGTACTCTGTCAATAATGAAACTTTAAAGGAATACTATTTGCTGTATTATGTGTTGTTTTAGTATTTTTTTCCAAACGGAAAGGTCTTACTTAGCCATGTACCATTCGATTAAAAGCAGCATATTGTACATACAATATATAGCGGAAAATCCGAGTTGTGTTTCTTTTGCGTTTCAGTATATTCATGTTATGTGCACCAAGAAATGTAATGATTCATTTTGGTTGTTTATAAGCGATGACAGATATCAGCCATCACAACCTGTGTATGTGTGAGTGAGCATGACAAAACTTGAGATGAATTTAATTGAATAAGCACTATTAAAGACTTTAGAATTAGAAAAACATTAAAGCAAAACTTTTAAGTTTTTATCTCCATTTTACATGATAACCCACCCAGTTACATTAAACCAACATCCGACTGACCAGTCAATTATATGCCGAGTGTCAAGCAAGGGAGCTACTACCACAATTTTTATAAAGCCTTTGGCGACTCAGCTAGGGACTGAACCAACAAACTCCCACATGCGAGACGGACTCTACATGATTACGCCACCGCTGCAGTTTTAAGTGCAAATAAGTGCTATCATTTTGCTAAATGCAATAGTTATAGACCTTGTGTGTCTGAGTGGCGGTGACGATGCTGAAACATATACAAAGTTTCATTGAATTTGAACAAGCAATAATTACGATATTAGAAGGTGAAAAACTATAACGTGAAAATCACGCCGTCACCGCTGCAGCAAAGTGATATATCTTTGTCTTGCCATCTTCTTCAAAGGCAAGACAATAAACTATTCCTTTAAATTCTCTATTCTGTAATCAAAACAACCATATAAACATCTAGATATTCTATTCTGTTCACAGCATAGAAGAGGACAGTAGCACAGTCTTATCAAGATACCATGGCATTAGTTTCAGCGAAGTAGCGCATTCCATGTTTGTGAAGAGTGCCCAACAGAAAATAAAAAGAAATATCACCAGTAAATGACAAATGTATCACAAGTAAATGACAAATGTATCACCAGTAAAGACAAATGTATCACCAGTAAATGACAAATGTATCGTCAGTAAATGACAAATGCCCCCGAAAAGAGAAGTTTACTCATTCGACCTTTGACATAAGACTAGAGATCATACTGGTACTTTCTATGAAGTTTCGTGAAATTGGATGAAAAACATAGTAGTTGAGCGGACAAGCTATAGATTCGAAAAACTTCGAAGTCCCATAACTCCGCCAAAAAACATTCAATCAGAACGTTCTGACAATATGGGCTACTGAGACATCATACTGATAATTCCTGTAAAGTTTTATGCAAATTGGATGAAAAACGTAGCAGAAATTGAGCGGAGAAGAAAAAGAGACGGACATACATACCTACATAAAGACGGACGGACATGATGGCAACTACATGTATATGTTTGTCCGAAAATTTCTCGAAGAATAATAAGGTAAAACCCAACAGTAGATGAAATAAATAATATAAGAAAACTTGGTATGCAAATAAAGACAAAACTACTGCTTTCACATTATATGTATTTGTAAATATAGGAAAGTGGGGTATTTATATGTAAAAATAT
The DNA here is from genome assembly GCA_037043455.1 of Cyrtodaria siliqua. Classification (NCBI taxonomy): domain Eukaryota; kingdom Metazoa; phylum Mollusca; class Bivalvia; order Adapedonta; family Hiatellidae; genus Cyrtodaria; species Cyrtodaria siliqua. The sequence goes on along the minus strand of JAWPHD010017040.1, from coordinate 22,135 downwards.
ATGCACAATAGTTCAAACATTAATATGCACAATAATAACACATTAATATATATGAACAATAGTTAACACATCAATATAATTATATGCACAATAGTTAACATATCAATATACATGTATATGCACAATAGTTAACAAATGGATTTGACAAGATTGCCATAAATGAGTAAACAAATACTGTATGTGAGACGAAGTGTAAAACAGGTCTTAAAATCTTATGACTAGATTTGTCGTGGGTAACATATAATATACAAGAAAGAATTAAAAATAAAAAACAACTTTAAAATACTATATAAATTCAGAAACAAATCTGAAGAGATGTGTAATGCAATTTATTAGCTTTACCACGAAAAATTATTAGGAATTATTTTGCTCCAACAAATTAAGATGAATAACATCTTTTCTAAATAATAAATTCATATTTTATTGCTATTTACTTTTCACGGGTTTTTAAAACACCTGTTATTGGATATATGTAAAATTAATAATAAGTATGTAACTTAATTTGATGCTCCTGTTTGGGGTTTCATCCCCTCAAGGAGAAGTTCCAGAAGACAAAAACAAGAGCCAGGTGGACAACTTTTATAGGTTACTTTAAACAAAAAGTCAAACAGTAGTGATTACTGTTCAGAGTACCAAAAAATAATTCGAATGCTGTTTTACATCATTTTTAGCACATTTAAGGCTATATATGACAGCTGACTTTTTTGTTGTAGGGGCAGACCACCCCATCTTTCCTGGGTAGATACAGTACTGTAAACCTCCCTCCATCCGAAGAATCAATACTTTCTCACTTACAAGCTGATCTGCCAGTGGGTTTCGAACCTGCAGTGGTGAGAGGTGAGAATGTTTACAATACAATGTTGTTAACCTGCAGCGGTGACAGGTGAGAATGTATACAATGCAATGTTGTTAACCTGCAGCGGTGACAGGTGAGAATGTATACAATGCAATGTTGTTAACCTGCAGTGGTGAGAGGTGAGAATGTTTACAATACAATGTTGTTAACCTGCAGCGGTGACAGGTGAGAATGTATACAATACAATGTTGTTAACCTGCAGTGGTGAGAGGTGAGAATGTTTACAATGCAATGTTGTTAACCTGCAGCTGTGAGAGGTGAGAATGTTTACAATGCAATGTTGTTAACCTGCAGTGGTGACAGGTGAGAATGTATACAATGCAATGTTGTTAACCTGCAGTGGTGAGAGGTGAGAATGTTTACAATACAATGTTGTTAACCTGCAGCGGTGAGAGGTGAGAATGTATACAATACAATGTTGTTAACCTGCAGTGGTGAGAGGTGAGAATGTATACAATGCAATGTTGTTAACCTGCAGTGGTGAGAGGTGAGAATGTTTACAATGCAATGTTGTTAACCTGCAGTGGTGAGAGGTGAGAATGTTTACAATACAATGTTGTTAACCTGCAGTGGTGAGAGGTGAGAATGTTTACAATGCACTGTTGTTAACCTCCAGCGGTGAGAGGTGAGAATGTTTACAATGCACTGTTGTTAACCTCCAGCGGTGAGAGGTGGGCATGTTTACAATGCAATGCTGTTAACCTACAGCGGTGAGAGGTGAGAATGTTTACAATGCACTGTTGTTAACCTGCAGTGGTGAGAGGTGAGAATGTTTACAATGCAATGTTGTTAACCTGCAGCGGTGAGAGGTGAGAATGTATACAATACAATGTTGTTAACCTGCAGTGGTGAGAGGTGAGAATGTTTACAATGCAATGTTGTTAACCTGCAGTGGTGAGAGGTGAGAATGTTTACAATGCACTGTTGTTAACCTGCAGTGGTGAGAGGTGAGAATGTTTACAATGCACTGTTGTTAACCTGCAGTGGTGAGAGGTGAGAATGTTTACAATGCACTGTTGTTAACCTGCAGTGGTGAGAGGTGAGAATGTTTACAATGCAATGTTGTTAACCTGCAGTGGTGAGAGGTGAGAATGTTTACAATGCACTGTTGTTAACCTGCAGTGGTGAGAGGTGAGAATGTTTACAATACAATGTTGTTAACCTACAGTGGTGAGAGGTGAGCATGTTTACAATGCACTGTTGTTAACCTGCAGTGGTGAGAGGTGGGCATGTTTACAATGCAATGTTGTTAACCTGCAGTGGTGAGAGGTGAGAATGTTTACAATGCAATGTTGTTAACCTACAGTGGTGAGAGGTGGGCATGTTTACAATGCAATGTTGTTAACCTGCAGCGGTGAGAGGTGAGAATGTTTACAATGCAATGTTGTTAACCCTTCGACCATGTAAGCGCACCAAAAAATAAGTACACAGAGGATCTTACATTCATTCCTGTTTAATACTGAATTTATTAAACAAATTGGATTATAAAAATCTTTTATGGGTATCCGGTGAAGATAGGGAATTCCAACCCGAGGTATAAGTGTTTTTATTAAAACACTTATATCGAGGGTTGGAATTCACTATCTGAACCGAATACCCATGACATATTCTTTTTCTTGCATATCAGAGACATGTTGTGCGTTTACGCCGCCAGCTACTAACGTTTTGCATGTTTTCCTGCATACCGGATGTTGGTGCGCACATGACTTTTATCTTTACCCACAAAGATAAGACTTTCCATCCCCCATGTAAAACATGGATAGCCTTATCCGGTTTGCAAGAAATAATTATATGGTGCAAGACTGTGCTATGATGCATCATTGATTATCTAATGAGTTTATTAACATTCACAGTTGTGTTGCATTCAATCAGTAGATCTAAAACAATACAGCAGTTGCTATAGAAAAAACATTAACATATATTCATATTTTTATTTCATATAATCGATGTCACAGCTATGTAGGTGTAATAACCCATCTATTGTGTATACGCTTCTACAATAAAAAATGTGTATTTGATTTCATGCACCTGTGTAATTCAAACCTAAAGGTAGGGTCTACCTCAGGCAATTACCCAACAACTTCAAACCCATCCCCCTTTTGGTACGCAGTATTCAGGGCAAATTTAGAGAGTATTCAGTACCCACGGCCCGGGTACCAGTACCCGCAAATTACATTATATAGTATTCAGTATGCATAAAAAATAGGTACAAGCCTTCAAACTCTGTTTTCTATGTAAAAAAACCTGTTGAAATCCAGAAAAAGATTTCATGATTTACCCCCAAAACAGCAAAACGGTGAGATACAACCTTTGATACAGTTTTAAATGTCCTTTTATATCACATCTTCATAAAATTAGACGAATAAACAGCAAATTGGTTAATTTTTATGAAGAAATTCATGTTAAATAGTATTCAGTACTCAGCTCTAAATTAGAGAGTATTCAGTACTCGGTGGGGGAGTGGGGCAAACACCCAGAAGTATATATTTAATATTGTTGACATTTCAATGATAATATGTTAGATATATAACAGATTATATCATTTAGATATACATATAATAACTCAAATATGTCCTTTAACTGACTCGGGACTACGTCCCTCATTAGATTACATGACATATTCTCCATTTCATGTACTTCATTACATATTGTTAACACGTGAGAAATATAAGTATAGTATAGCTTCATGCTACAAATGCCATTTTTAAAGGTGTAAAACACAACTTTTAAGTTGTAGAAATTGACATAAATATGAAACGGATTTCTGCTACATGATACATAATTATATTCGATACATAAATTCAACCATTTAATCATGATCAGAAAGTATAAATGATCATAGGTGGTAAGGAAAATATACTAATAATTATTATTATTAGGTTTTAGAACAGTTTATTGAATAGTTAGGTTTTTAACCCTTAACCCACTAAGCATGACTATAATAGCCTTTGTGTCCATTGTCAACCTAGATCAGCCTGCAAGTAACTCGCGTAACTCGCAGGCTGTTCAGGGTTTACAATGTCTGGCTGATCAGTAATTTCCCACACAACACCCCTTTGTCACATAAATGGAATGGTCTTAATTCAACGAAAGAACAGTCCATTATATATATGTAGTGGGTTTAGGGTTAAACTAAATATGGAGAATAACAACATCAGAATATATGACACAGATGACTAATTACGACAACACCACCATATATAGATGAATGGTTCGTGTATCTTGAAGTTATGATTTAATAACAAAATGGTCTCCAAGGGAGGAAAATTTGTATCTCAGTTACTCGTCCTACGTATTATTTGAATAGACAAATTGATAAATTGTTGAAGAATTGATCGATCTGCATTTCTACTTGTCCTGCATCAATGAGCACTCGTCATGGCGAGACGATGAGAAGAATTTCCGTGCCCCGGTCTCCATCATGATGTAAATTATAATGCACCGGTTGTTTGCATCTCCTGCCCTTGGGTAATGTGGCAGTTTACATCCCTGCCCCCACACCCCACACCCACAGACACACACACACTCTGGAGAATGTATGGGTATCTGCATCTCTTGCCCTAGGCAATTCTGAAAGAATCAAAGTCATTGGTATTGCAAGCACTGAGCAATAGATTTTGCACTCAAATTTGTCCATGGAACTAATTAATTTCCAAGGGGTAAGAGATTTCACCCGTAAAATCTGCAAAAGATGAAAGCCCTAATTCTTGCCAGAGCTTTAAAAAGACACATTTGGTCATTGAAAAAGCATGGGAAGCTTGAATATTTACAGCCGGCTCACTTCATGGCTGATCAACTCGGGTATATAAACTGAGGCCTGCTCTTAGTTTTTTATTTGTATAGCATTGCTATATTGTGGGTAAGAGTAGCTTAACAACACTTTGTAATTTACTTTAATGAAGAAATATATGTTCATGAGTTAGCTTTTGAAAACAAAACTTATCTGGTATTTAGACCATAAATCAGAGCACAACACAATACATATATAACATTATTTAATGTGTTATTATGTGTACTCGTCACAAATGCTTTATTGGGTGGGCCTCATAATCTGAAGAAAATTGAATATCACACTTTGCTCATAAAATTGTATGGCTAACAGTGATTTACAGTTACCTATAGAAATTCTCTCTCTCTCCCCCCCCCCCCCCCCCCCCCCCCCCCCCTCCCCCACAAATACAATATGCTCGAAATATGTCTTTAATTAATGACATCAGGGAGCTGCAAGTAAAGCAAAAAATAAGCACATAATTGCCATTTTGAATTGAATTGGATTTTATAGTCGCACCAAGAGCTAAGGTCATATGGCGACTTTCCAGCTTCAACTGGTGGTGGAAGACCCCAGATGCCCCTTCGTGATTTTCATGCAAGGGCGGGCACCTGGGTAGAACCACCGACGTTCTGCAAGCCAGCTGTATAGTATCCTCACATAAAGATTCCTAGGCCCCTGGGGGATTGAACCTACAGCGGTGAGGGGCATGTGATCTCAAGTCAGAGACTCTAATCACTCGGCCACGGAAGCCCCTGCCATTTTGAGTCTTGGAATTTCACATTGCTAAGTTATTCTTTATTACGTCCTAATAGAAGAAGCAAGTCTACCAAACAACCTTAAGCACTTTGTTTGAACTCATTTAGCTTTAAATGGCCTGCACAGCCTTTATCATCAAGTTCACAATTAATTGCCCAACAAATTCATAAATTGACTCATTAACAAACTTTCTCTCAAACTAAGGAGCTTGATTCTTCAGACACAGTTGAAAGTCTCTTCCTCAGTGGTTCCTTGTGTACATCCACACCTGCACTTTCCGTCTGCAGACTGGTCACATGATCTCTGTCTTCCAAGGATCCTTCAGAAGAACAAGGGACATCACTCTCAGCACCATCAGTGGAAGTGGAATCATTCAGACTTGAGGTATTTTCAGGTATAACAAGTTGTACTTTCTGGAAAAAAGATTATTCTGCATAACTAGTTTTGACAAAACAGTAATATTGTTATCTTATCAGCTGATGTCTTGAAATGGCAACTGAAATGGTTTGTCATTAGCTACTCTGACTCTTGATGCTAAAGTTAATCTAATTGTACTAAACCCCGAGAGAAGTATTGCATGTCAACATAACTAACAGCCTCAATGCCAAAGACATTATAGAGGATCTTAAACAAGTGTTCATAATAAGAAATGAGCTGAAGAGTTTTTTATGTTTTACAAGCCTTAGCGCATTACATATTAAGATTATTCAACGAGTTTCATATTTTATCATGTGACATTTGTTTAAGCTGTTAGTTAAATTACACCTTGTACTAAGTAATTGCCATACACATTGTACTAAGTAATTGCCATATACCTTGTACTAAGTAATTGCCATACACCTTGTATGAAGTAATTGCCATACACATTGTACTAAGTAATTGCCATACACCTTGTACTAAGTAATTGCCATATATCTTGTATTAAGTAATTGCCATACACCTTGTACTAAGTAATTGCCATACACCTTGTACTAAGTAATTGTCATACACCTTGTACTTAGTAATTGCCATACACTTTGTACCAAGTAATTGCCATATACCTTGTACTAAGTAATTGCCATATACTTTGTACTAAGTAATTGCCATATACCTTGTACGGAGTAATTGCCATACACCTTGTACTAAGTAATTGCCATACACCTTGTACTAAGTAATTGCCATATACCTTGTACTAAGTAATTGCCATACACATTGTACTAAGTAATTGCCATATACCTTGTACTAAGTAATTGCCCTACACCTTGTACTAAGTAATTGTCATACACCTTGTACTAAGTAATTGCCATAAACTTTGTACTAAGTAATTGCCATATACCTTGTACTAAGTAATTGCCAAATACCTTGTACTAAGTAATTGCCATACACCTTATACTAAGTAATTGTCATACACCTTGTACTAAGTAACTGCCATACACCTTGTACTAAGTAATTGCCATACACCTTGTACTAAGTAATTGCCAAACACCTTGTACTAAGTAATTGCCATATACCTTGTACTAAGTAATTGCCATACACCTTGTACTAAGTAATTGCCATACACCTTGTACTAAGTAATTGTCATACACCTTGTACTAAGTAATTGCCATACACCTTGTACTAAGTAATTGCCATACACTTTGTATTAAGTAATTGTCATACACCTTGTACTAAGTAATTGCAATACACGTTGTACTAAGTAATTGCCATATACCTTGTACTAAGTAATGGCCAAATACCTTGTACTAAGTAATTGCCATACACCTTGTACTAAGTAATTGTCATACACCTTGTACTAAGTAATTGCCAAATACCTTGTACTAAGTAATTGTCATACACCTTGTACTAAGTAATTGCCATACACCTTGTACTAAGTAATTGCCAAATACCTTGTACTAAGTAATTGGCATACACCTTGTACTAAGTAATTGCCAAATACCTTGTACTAAGTAATTGCCAAACACCTTGTACTAAGTAATTGTCATACACCTTGTACTAAGTAATTGCCAAATACCTTGTACTAAGTAATTGTCATACACCTTGTACTAAGTAATTGCCATACACCTTGTACTAAGTAATTGCCAAATACCTTGTACTAAGTAATTGTCATACACCTTGTACTAAGTAATTGCCAAATACCTTGTACTAAGTAATTGCCAAACACCTTGTACTAAGTAAGTGTCATACACCTTGTACTAAGTAACTGCCATATACCTTGTACTAAGTAATTACCATACACCTTGTACTAAGTAATTGCCATATACCTTGTACTAAGTAATTGCCATATACCTTGTACTAAGTAATTCCCATACACCTTGTACTAAGTAACTGCCATATACCTTGTACTAAGTAATTGCCATACATCTTGTACTCTTGTACTAAGTAATTGCCATACATCTTGTACTAAGTAATTGCCATACACCTTGTACTAAGTAATTGCCATACACCTTGTACTAAGTAATTGTCATACACCTTGTACTAAGTAATTGCCATACACTTTGTACTAAGTACTTGCCATATACCTTGTACTAAGTAATTGCCAAATACCTTGTACTAAGTAATTGCCATACACCTTGTATTAAGTAATTGCCATACACCTTGTACTAAGTAATTGCCAAATACCTTGTACTAAGTAATTGTCATACACCTTGTACTAAGTAATTGTCATACAACTTGTACTAAGTAATTGTCATACATCTTGTACTAAGTAATTGCCAAATACCTTGTACTAAGTAATTGCCATATCACCTGTACTAAGTAATTGTCATACACCTTGTACTAAGTAATTACCAAATACCGTGTACTAAGTAATTGTCATACACCTTGTACTAAGTAATTGTCGTACACCTTGTACTAAGTAATTGCCATATACCTTGTACTAAGTAATTGCCATATACCTTGTACTAAGTAATTGCCATATACCTTGTACTAAGTAATTCCCATACACCTTGTACTAAGTAATTGTCATACACCTTGTACTAAGTAATTCCCATACACCTTGTACTAAGTAATTGTCATACACCTTGTACGAAGTAATTGCCAAATACCTTGTACTAAGTAATTGTCATACATCTTGTACTAAGTAATTGTCATACACCTTGTATTAAGTAATTGTCATACACCTTGTACTAAGTAATTGTCATACACCTTGTATTAAGTAATTGTCATACACCTTGTACTAAGTAATTGCCAAATACCTTGTACTAAGTAATTACCATACACCTTGTACTAAGTAATTGCCATATACCTTGTATTAAGTAATTGCCATATACCTTGTACTAAGTAATTCCCATACACCTTGTACTAAGTAATTGCCATATACCTTGTACTAAGTAATTGCCATACACCTTGTACTCTTGTACTAAGTAATTCCCATACACCTTGTACTAAGTAATTGCCATACACCTTGTACTAAGTACCTTCCATGTGCCATAAATCCAGTACTAGGTACCACTTTATAACTACACCATGGAAAGAGAGTTTATGAAAGTTCACCAAGGCTGACTGTGATTAAGAGAGCTCTTATTAACAAACAAATGCAAAGCATGCAGTGGGCTTATTGGGGTAGGGATGCTCAAAGGGACAAATACGGTATTATGGTTAACAAACAAATGCAAAGCATGCAGAGGACTTATTGGGGGTAGGGATGCTTAAAGGGACAAATACGGTATTATGGTTATAAATTTATGAACATCTCTTTCTATGAAGCATTTCAGTTATAAAACAGTCTTACAAACGAGTGTAACTATTGGTGCTATACTAGTGCATGTTGCCATACCAGATATTTTATACAGGAGTAACAAGCACCTTGTGAAATAAGAACATGCCACATGCCATCAAACAAGTGTAGTTTATTAATTATTTCTTATAGTGTTTTACTGAGGACTGCTACATTTTGAGGTTGTGTTACATTTTTCATTTTATTTCTTTGTTTAATTGTTGAAAAAATATATTTAGTGGGAAAGTACTGCACAAGTGAATAGCAGTGAACACATGTCATTACTGATACACACCATTTCAACTAATGTCATTACTGATACACACCATTCCAACACATGTCATTACTGATACACACTGTTCCAACACATGTCATTACTGATACACACCATTCCAACACATGTCATTGCTGATACACACCATTCCAAAACATGCCATTACTGATACACACCATTCCAACACATCATTACTGATACACACCATTCCCACACATCATTACTAATTCCCACATACACACCATTATAACACATGTCACTACTAATACACACCATTCCAACACACCATTACTGATACACACCATTCCAACACATGTTATTACTGATACACACCATTCCAACACATGTCATTTCTAATACACACCATTCCAACTCATCATTACTGATACACACAATTCCAACACACCATTACTGATACACACCATTCCAAAACTTGTAATTACTGATACACACCATTCCAACACATGTCATTACTGACACACGCCATTCCAACACATGTCATTACTAATACACACCATTCCAAAACATGTCACTACTAATACACACCATTCCAACTCATGTCATTACTGATACACACCATTCCAAAACATATCACTACTAATACACACCATTCCAACACATGTCACTACTAATACACACCATTCCAACTCATGTCATTACTGATACACACCATTCCAAAACATATCACTACTAATACACACCATTCCAACACATGTCATTACTAATACACACCATTCCAACACATGTCATTACTAATACACACCATTCCAACACACATCATTACTAACTGACATCATTTCAGCACATGTCATTACTGATACACACCATTTCAACACATGTCATTACTGATACACACCATTCCAACACATGTCATTACTGATACAAACCATTCCAACACATGTCACTACTGATACACAACATTCGAACACATGTCATTACTAATACACACCATTCCAAAACATGTCACTACTAAGACACATTATTCCAACACATGTCATTACTAATACACACCATTCCAACACATTTCATTACTAATACACACCATTCCAACACACAGCATTACTAATTGACATCATTTCAGCACATGTCATTACTGATACACACCATTTCAACACATGTCATTACTAATACACACCATTCCAACACATGTCATTACTAATACACACCATTCCAACACATGTCATTACTAATACACACCATTCCAAAACATGTCACTACTAAGACACACTATTCCAACACATGTCATTACTAATACACACCATTCTAACACATGTCATTACTAATACACACCATTCCAACACACAGCATTACTAATTGACATCATTTCAGCACATGTCATTACTGATACACACCATTTCAACACATGTCATTACTGATACACACCATACCAACACATGTCACTACTGATAAACAAAATTTCAACACATGTCATTACTGATACACACCATTCGAACACATGTCATTACTGATACAAACCATTCCAACACATGTCAGTACTGATACACAACATTCCAACACATGTCATTACTGATACACAGCATTCCAAGACACGCCATTGCTAATACACACCATTCCAAGACATTACTGATACGCACCATTCCAAAACATGTCACTACTAATACATGCCATTCCAACACATGTCATTACTAATACACACCATTCCAGGACACATCATTACGAATTCACATCATTTCAGCACATGTCATTACTGATACACACCATTTCAACACATGTCATTACTGATATACACCATTAAAACACATGTCATTACTGATACAAACCATTCCAACACATATGTCATTACTGATACATACCATTCCAACACATGTCATTGCTAATACACAGCATTCCAACACATGCCATTACTGATACACAGCATTCCAACACATGCCATTACTGATACACAGCATTCCAACACATGCCATTACTAAGACACACATTCCAACACATCATTACTTAAACACACCATTCCAACTCATTATTACTGATACACAGCATTCCAAAACATGCCATTACTTATACACACCATTCCAACACATCATTACTAATACACACCATTCCAACTCATCATTACTGATATACACCATTCCAACGCATTATTACTGATACACACCATTCCAACACATGTCACTACTAATACACACCATTCCAACACATGTCACTACTAATACACACCATTCCAACACATGTCACTACTGATACACAACATTCCAACACATGCCATTACTAATACACACCATTCCAACACATGTCATTATTAATACACTCCATTCCAACACATGCCATTACTTACACACACCATTCAAACTCATCATTACTGATACACACCATTCCAACAATTGTCATTACTGATACACGTCATTCAAATACCATTACACACAGATTGTACCACAGAGAACAACAAACATGCTAAGCATTATGTATAAATATATAAATACGGTACATACCTACTTCCCACTAGGAAGGGTCGGGTCCCTAAAAATAGTCACAGGATAAAATAAAGAACCGTCACCAAAATAAAGCCTTTCCTGTATGTATGCAAAATTAAACTACGCCATCCACATACTGTTAAATTCCGGAAATACTTTTATGTGCAGATGTTTAGTGAGAGTTGTAGGTTTTCACATACACCACTGGAAATTAATATATGCGTTTACTTAACTATGACATATCAATCGATGAAACTGATTACGTCATGCTTCATTTGTCAATGAACCATATATACAAGATTTCATTGGTCAAACACAACAGGACAGTTCATCTGTCAATTAAAACGCAACCATACTTTGGTCACCGGCACGTGGGTGTAATTTAAAATGCATAAAGAAGGCTGAGACATAGACAGGGGATTTAAAGTTCTGGAAATTTGATTAGCATCACGTCATACGTAGAATAAGATAGCTGTATGTTGCGCAGATGGACAACAATAAGATAGCTGTATGTTGCGCAGATGGACAACAATAAGATAGCTGTATGTTGCGCAGATGGACAACAAACTTTAATTTCCAGCTGTGTATATTGTTATGCCAACAAAAGCCAAATCTTACAACAAAATGTACATCGTTTCTAAATCTACTGACAATGAGGTATATATATAAGAGTTACCAACTCATAATTCATTTTACGCAAAATTAATCCCGTGTATTCTAAAACCCCATTAATAAACATACGTTTAATCGGCACATGTATATACATTATTTTATGACCTGAACACCTCGATAGGTTTTGAATAAACGATTTTGTAGTGTAATTTTGCCGTTATTTTGCGGGTTAATGCCTTTAAGAACAGCACACGCAGTTTGCTTGAAATAAACTGAAGATGAAATGCTGATAAACAGCCTACTTTCCAGAATCACGTCACTCATGATATCTTACGTTTTCATTTTGGAAGTCATCTGAGCAAACCCCTTCTAGTTATATTTGTGTACTCTGTTGTGATGTACACTCTATTTATCACATAACTTGGGGTGTGGAAGTGTAATAAGGCCATGCTATATTAAACTAGTGAAATAAATATGCAAATGAAGGCCAAATCATCATTCGGTGTTTTCCGTTAAGATCGGAGTATCTCGGAATTGTCTCGTCGATTTACGTAACCGTTTAAATACTTGATTACGGAAATCTACATTGTAGTTCCATTTATCGGTGCCATACGAAGGAGACTGATTCGACATAATTATAACGTCATCATACAAACATCTGACATTATCATATGACAACATTATATAGGCATATACACTAATAAATGCTGCTTACAGGGCTTTATTGGAGTTATGTGATAAATAGAATCCCACATTTGTGCCTATTTAAAGGGGTTGATGCACTATTTTCTAACAAGGTTTATTTTAAAGGGCTCTGACAACTTGAAAAATGCTGAAAGAATTTTCAAAATGCCATGAAAAATAAAGGAGATATGACCTATTGAAAAGTTGCAAGAAAACATAAATGGAGGCTGTCATCTTGGAACGATGACGTCATCGCGCCAATTTACCATATATGGCATATTGACAAAACGTACTTTAAAGCAAAGAAAATCACTGCAAATGAAAACTAACCATACAATTTATACATTTTACATATGTATATTTATTTTTAATCAATTTGCAGTGTTTTTCTTTGCTTTAATATGTATTTTGTCAATATGACATATATGTTAAAATGGCGCGATGACGTCATCGTTCAAAGCTGGCCGCCTCCATGTATGTTCTTTGTAAAGTTTCAATAGGTCATATCTCCTTTGTTTTTCATGGCATTTTGATAATTCTTTCAGCTATTTTCAAGTTTTTCAGAGCCCTATTAAATAAATAGTGTTTGAAAATAGTGCATCAACCCCTTTAATATTGAACTTATTAAACTCGTCAGATGAAATTTATATGATGCTCCGCACAGCCTCACATTATATAATTTATCCAACTCATTTAATAAATTCAGTATTAAATTGCAGTCATGTAAGATCCTCTATTTTGGATGCTTCCCAGTATATCCCAGATTTTACAGTATGAAGTATTAATAATCACTGTATATTAAGAGAATATGAACAAATTATGCGAAAGTACATATGACAACTGTACTGTTAATCATAAAGATCTAATAAGCCAACATATATGCCCAAACACATATCCCTCTGTGTGTTATGAAATTAGAATATAATATATACAAATTCTGAATAAAAATCAGCACAGCGAATTTGTTAATAAAATTAAATGAAAGAAAACAATCATAAAATGAAAATTATTAATTCGTATTATACCAGAATGATGACTTTTGTTTCGACTATACTATTGGTGGAATAAAAGAATTCAATTAATTCTAAGAACTTGTTTAAACAGTTCTGTATCTAAAACTTTAAAATATAGTGTTTTACCATGTTTAAAAGAAAAGAACTTTTTTGACCTTGTGTCATGAAAAAAAGAAAAGAAAAAAAAAAGGAAATAGAATGTCGAAAACAAAAGTCATTTGTTACCCGTAACCGCAATAAGTATCAAAGAGAGATAACTTCAGTTTACCACTCTAACGGACTTACCTGTAATTTATCTTTCCTTCCAATGAGAACCTCCACAGGTCCTGGTTGTAGATTTCTGAACAGTTGGTAGGCGTCCAGCAAGGTCATGTTGGTCATACTGCGGCCATTCACTGCCACTATCATGTCGCCTTTCCTGTAATTACAAAAATGTGATTTTTCAAAAAACATGATTGATCATATTGTGGCTGTTCCCCTCCACTATCATGTCACCTTTTCTGGAATTATAAAATAGTATTTTGGTCATACTGTGGCCGTACACCTTCACTATCATGTCGCCTTTCCTGTAATTACAGAACAGTCATTTTGGTCATACTGCGGTTGTTCACTTTAACTATCATATCACTTTTCCTATAATTACAGAATAGTCATTTTGGACATACTGTGGCCGTTCACCTCCACTATCATCACACTTTTCCTGTAATTACAGAATAGTCATTTGGTCATACTGTGGTTGTAAACCTCCACTATCATCACACTTTTCCTGTAATTACAGAATAGTCATTTTAGTCATACTGTGGTTGTAAACCTCCACTATCATCACACTTTTCCTGTAATTACAGAATAGTCATTTTGGTCATACTGTGGTTGTAAACCTCCATTATCATCACACTTTTCCTGTAATTACAGAATAGTCATTTGGTCATACTGTGGTTGTAAACCTCCACTATCATCACACTTTTCCTGTAATTACAGAATAGTCATTTTAGTCATACTGTGGTTGTAAACCTCCACTATCATCACACTTTTCCTGTAATTACAGAATAGTCATTTTAGTCATACTGTGGTTGTAAACCTCCACTATCATCACACTTTTCCTGTAATTACAGAATAGTCATTTGGTCATACTGTGGTTGTAAACCTCCACTATCATCACACTTTTCCTGTAATTACAGAATAGTCATTTTAGTCATACTGTGGTTGTAAACCTCCACTATCATGTCACCTTTCCTGTAATTACAGAATAGTCATTTGGTCATACTGTGGTTGTAAACCTCCACTATCATCACACTTTTCCTGTAATTACAGAATAGTCATTTTAGTCATACTGTGGTTGTAAACCTCCACTATCATCACACTTTTCCTGTAATTACAGAATAGTCATTTTGGTCATACTGTGGTTGTAAACCTCCATTATCATCACACTTTTCCTGTAATTACAGAATAGTCATTTTGGTCATACTGTGATTGTAAACCTCCACTATCATCACACTTTTCCTGTAATTACAGAAGTCATTTTGGTCATACTGCGGTTGTTCACCTCCACTATCTATCATGTCACCTTTCCTGTAATTACAGAATAGTCATTTTAGTCATACTGTGGTTGTAAACCTCCACTATCATCACACTTTTCCTGTAATTACAGAAGTCATTTTGGTCATACTGCGGTTGTTCACCTCCACTATCTATCATGTCACCTTTCCTGTAATTACAGAATAGTCATTTTGGTCATACTGTGGTTGTAAACCTCCACTATCATCACACTTTTCCTGTAATTACAGAATAGTCATTTGGTCATACTGTGGTTGTAAACCTCCACTATCATCACACTTTTCCTGTAATTACAGAATAGTCATTTTAGTCATACTGTGGTTGTAAACCTCCACTATCATCACACTTTTCCTGTAATTACAGAATAGTCATTTTGGTCATACTGTGGTTGTAAACCTCCATTATCATCACACTTTTCCTGTAATTACAGAATAGTCATTTGGTCATACTGTGGTTGTAAACCTCCACTATCATCACACTTTTCCTGTAATTACAGAATAGTCATTTTAGTCATACTGTGGTTGTAAACCTCCACTATCATCAAACTTTTCCTGTAATTACAGAATAGTCATTTTAGTCATACTGTGGTTGTAAACCTCCACTATCATCACACTTTTCCTGTAATTACAGAATAGTCATTTGGTCATACTGTGGTTGTAAACCTCCACTATCATCACACTTTTCCTGTAATTACAGAATAGTCATTTTAGTCATACTGTGGTTGTAAACCTCCACTATCATGTCACCTTTCCTGTAATTACAGAATAGTCATTTGGTCATACTGTGGTTGTAAACCTCCACTATCATCACACTTTTCCTGTAATTACAGAATAGTCATTTTAGTCATACTGTGGTTGTAAACCTCCACTATCATCACACTTTTCCTGTAATTACAGAATAGTCATTTTGGTCATACTGTGGTTGTAAACCTCCATTATCATCACACTTTTCCTGTAATTACAGAATAGTCATTTTGGTCATACTGTGATTGTAAACCTCCACTATCATCACACTTTTCCTGTAATTACAGAAGTCATTTTGGTCATACTGCGGTTGTTCACCTCCACTATCTATCATGTCACCTTTCCTGTAATTACAGAATAGTCATTTTAGTCATACTGTGGTTGTAAACCTCCACTATCATCACACTTTTCCTGTAATTACAGAAGTCATTTTGGTCATACTGCGGTTGTTCACCTCCACTATCTATCATGTCACCTTTCCTGTAATTACAGAATAGTCATTTTGGTCATACTGTGGTTGTAAACCTCCACTATCATCACATTTTCCTGTAATTACAGAATAGTCATTTTAGTCATACTGTGGATGTAAACCTCCACTATCATCACACTTTTCCTGTAATTACAGAATAGTCATTTTGGTCATACTGTGGTTGTAAACCTCCACTATCATCACACTTTTCCTGTAATTACAGAATAGTCATTTTGGTCATACTGTGGTTGTAAACCTCCACTATCATCACACTTTTCCTGTAATTACAGAATAGTCATTTTGGTCATACTGTGATTGTAAACCTCCACTATCATCACACTTTTCCTGTAATTACAGAATAGTCATTTTGGTCATACTGTGATTGTAAACCTGCACTATCATCACACTTTTCCTGTAATTACAGAAGTCATTTTGGTCATACTGCGGTTGTTCACCTCCACTATCTATCATGTCACCTTTCCTGTAATTACAGAATAGTCATTTTAGTCATACTGTGGTTGTAAACCTCCACTATCATCACACTTTTCCTGTAATTACAGAAGTCATTTTGGTCATACTGCGGTTGTTCACCTCCACTATCTATCATGTCACCTTTCCTGTAATTACAGAATAGTCATTTTGGTCATACTGTGGTTGTAAACCTCCACTATCATCACACTTTTCCTGTAATTACAGAATAGTCATTTTGGTCATACTGTGGTTGTAAACCTCCACTATCATCACACTTTTCCTGTAATTACAGAATAGTCATTTTGGTCATACTGTGGTTGTAAACCTCCACTATCATGTCACCTTTCCTGTAATTACAGAATAGTCATTTTAGTCATACTGTGGATGTAAACCTCCACTATCAACACACTTTTCCTGTAATTACAGAATAGTCATTTTGGTCATACTGTGGTTGTAAACCTCCACTATCATGTCACCTTTCCTGTAATTACAGAATAGTCATTTTGGTCATACTGTGGCCATTCACCTACACTATCATGTCACCTTTCCTGTAATTACAGAATAGTCATTTTGGTCATACTGTGGATGTAAACCTCCACTATCATCACACTTTTCCTGTAATTACAGAATAGTCATTTTGGTCATACAGTGGTTGTAAACCTCCACTATCATCACACTTTTCCTGTAATTACAGAATAGTCATTTTGGTCATACTGCGGTTGTAAACCTCCACTATCATCACACTTTTCCTGTAATTACAGAATAGTCATTTTGGTCATACAGTGGTTGTAAACCTCCACTATCATCACACTTTTCCTGTAATTACAGAATAGTCATTTTGGTCATACTGTGGTTGTAAACCTCCACTATCATCACACTTTTCCTGTAATTACAGAATAGTCATTTTGGTCATACTGCGGTTGTAAACCTCCACTATCATCACACTTTTCCTGTAATTACAGAATAGTCATTTTGGTCATACAGTGGTTGTAAACCTCCACTATCATCACACTTTTCCTGTAATTACAGAATAGTCATTTTGGTCATACTGTGGTTGTAAACCTCCACTATCATCACACTTTTCCTGTAATTACAGAATAGTCATTTTGGTCATACTGTGGTTGTAAACCTCCACTATCATCACACTTTTCCTGTAATTACAGAATAGTCATTTTAGTCATACTGTGGTTGTAAACCTCCACTATCATCACACTTTTCCTGTAATTACAGAATAGTCATTTTGGTCATACTGTGGCCATTCACCTACACTATCATGTCACCTTTCCTGTAATTACAGAATAGTCATTTTAGTCATACTGTGGTTGTAAACCTCCACTATCATCACACTTTTCCTGTAATTACAGAATAGTCATTTTGGTCATACTGTGGTTGTAAACCTCCACTATCATCACACTTTTCCTGTAATTACAGAATAGTCATTTTGGTCATACTGTGGTTGTAAACCTCCACTATCATCACACTTTTCCTGTAATTACAGAATATTCATTCTGGTCATACTGCGGTTGTTCACCTCCACTATCATGTCACCTTTCCTGTAATTACAGAATAGTCATTTTAGTCATACTGTTGTTGTAAACCTCCACTATCGTCACACATTTCCTGTAATTACAGAATAGTCATTTTAGTCATACTGTGGTTGTAAACCTCCACTATCATCACACTTTTCCTGTAATTACAGAATAGTCATTTTAGTCATACTGTGGTTGTAAACCTCCACTATCATCACACTTTTCCTGTAATTACAGAATAGTCATTTTGGTCATACTGCGGTTGTTCACCTCCACTATCATGTCACCTTTCCTGTAATTACAGAATAGTCATTTTAGTCATACTGTGGTTGTAAACCTCCACTATCATCACACTTTTCCTGTAATTACAGAATAGTCATTTTGGTCATACTGTGGTTGTAAACCTCCACTATCATGTCACCTTTCCTGTAATTACAGAATAGTCATTTTAGTCATACTGTGGTTGTAAACCTCCACTATCATCACACTTTTCCTGTAATTACAGAATAGTCATTTTGGTCATACTGCGGTTGTTCACCTCCACTATCATGTCACCTTTCCTGTAATTACAGAATAGTCATTTTAGTCATACTGTGGTTGTAAACCTCCACTATCATCACACTTTTCCTGTAATTACAGAATAGTCATTTTGGTCATACTGCGGTTGTTCACCTCCACTATCATGTCACCTTTCCTGTAATTACAGAATAGTCATTTTGGTCATACTGTGGTTGTAAACCTCCACTATCATGTCACCTTTCCTGTAATTACAGAATAGTCATTTTGGTCATACTGTGGTTGTAAACCTCCACTATCATCACACTTTTCCTGTAATTACAGAATAGTCATTTTAGTCATAATGTGGTTGTAAACCTCCACTATCATCACACTTTTCCTGTAATTACAGAATAGTCATTTTAGTCATACTGTGGTTGTAAACCTCGACTATCATCACACTTTTCCTGTAATTACAGAATAGTCATTTTGGTCATACTGCGGTTGTTCACCTCCACTATCATGTCACCTTTCCTGTAATTACAGAATAGTCATTTTAGTCATACTGTGGTTGTAAACCTCCACTATCATCACACTTTTCCTATAATTACAGAATAGTCATTTTGGTCATACTGTGGTTGTAAACCTCCACTATCATCACACTTTTCCTGTAATTACAGAATAGTCATTTTGGTCATACTGTGGTTGTAAACCTCCACTATCATCACACTTTTCCTGTAATTACAGAATAGTCATTTTAGTCATACTGTGGTTGTAAACCTCGACTATCATCACACTTTTCCTGTAATTACAGAATAGTCATTTTGGTCATACTGCGGTTGTTCACCTCCACTATCATGTCACCTTTCCTGTAATTACAGAATAGTCATTTTAGTCATACTGTGGTTGTAAACCTCCACTATCATCACACTTTTCCTATAATTACAGAATAGTCATTTTGGTCATACTGTGGTTGTAAACCTCCACTATCATCACACTTTTCCTGTAATTACAGAATAGTCATTTTGGTCATACTGTGGTTGTAAACCTCCACTATCATCACACTTTTCCTGTAATTACAGAATAGTCATTTTGGTCATACTGTGGTTGTAAACCTCCACTATCATCACACTTTTCCTGTAATTACAGAATAGTCATTTTAGTCATACTGTGGTTGTAAACCTCCACTATCATCACACTTTTCCTGTAATTACAGAATAGTCATTTTAGTCATACTGTGGTTGTAAACCTCCACTATCATCACACTTTTCCTGTAATTACAGAATAGTCATTTTAGTCATACTGTGGTTGTAAACCTGCACTATCATCACACTTTTCCTGTAATTACAGAATAGTCATTTTGGTCATACTGTGGTTGTAAACCTCCACTATCATCACACTTTTCCTGTAATTACAGAATAGTCATTTTGGTCATACTGTGGTTGTAAACCTCCACTATCATGTCACCTTTCCTGTAATTACAGAATAGTCATTTTAGTCATACTGTGGTTGTAAACCTCCACTATCATCACACTTTTCCTGTAATTACAGAATAGTCATTTTGGTCATACTGTGGTTGTAAACCTCCACTATCATGTCACCTTTCCTGTAATTACAGAATAGTCATTTTGGTCATACTGTGGCCATTCACCTACACTATCATGTCACCTTTCCTGTAATTACAGAATAGTCATTTTGGTCATACTGTGGATGTAAACCTCCACTATCATCACACTTTTCCTGTAATTACAGAATAGTCATTTTGGTCATACAGTGGTTGTAAACCTCCACTATCATCACACTTTTCCTGTAATTACAGAATAGTCATTTTGGTCATACTGCGGTTGTAAACCTCCACTATCATCACACTTTTCCTGTAATTACAGAATAGTCATTTTGGTCATACAGTGGTTGTAAACCTCCACTATCATCACACTTTTCCTGTAATTACAGAATAGTCATTTTGGTCATACTGTGGTTGTAAACCTCCACTATCATCACACTTTTCCTGTAATTACAGAATAGTCATTTTGGTCATACTGCGGTTGTAAACCTCCACTATCATCACACTTTTCCTGTAATTACAGAATAGTCATTTTGGTCATACAGTGGTTGTAAACCTCCACTATCATCACACTTTTCCTGTAATTACAGAATAGTCATTTTGGTCATACTGTGGTTGTAAACCTCCACTATCATCACACTTTTCCTGTAATTACAGAATAGTCATTTTGGTCATACTGTGGTTGTAAACCTCCACTATCATCACACTTTTCCTGTAATTACAGAATAGTCATTTTAGTCATACTGTGGTTGTAAACCTCCACTATCATCACACTTTTCCTGTAATTACAGAATAGTCATTTTGGTCATACTGTGGCCATTCACCTACACTATCATGTCACCTTTCCTGTAATTACAGAATAGTCATTTTAGTCATACTGTGGTTGTAAACCTCCACTATCATCACACTTTTCCTGTAATTACAGAATAGTCATTTTGGTCATACTGTGGTTGTAAACCTCCACTATCATCACACTTTTCCTGTAATTACAGAATAGTCATTTTGGTCATACTGTGGTTGTAAACCTCCACTATCATCACACTTTTCCTGTAATTACAGAATAGTCATTCTGGTCATACTGCGGTTGTTCACCTCCACTATCATGTCACCTTTCCTGTAATTACAGAATAGTCATTTTAGTCATACTGTTGTTGTAAACCTCCACTATCGTCACACATTTCCTGTAATTACAGAATAGTCATTTTAGTCATACTGTGGTT